>CM055127.1:402936847-403141647 GCA_029206835.1 Rana muscosa
CAAGGCTAGGATCCTCCAGCCATGGTTGCCATATAAGATTGAATTTATCCACTGCCTTTCTACGTCTATAGGCGAGCCGTTCTCTGAAAAGCAAGGAATTGACATACGCAATCCACTGCTTCCCTGTGGGAACCGTCTCTGCCATCCAATATCGCGCTATTAGCTTTCTAGCCAGGTACATCAATCTTGTTATCATATAGTACCTTCCTTGTGGGAACTTTTCAGCTTCAATCGCCCCAAGCAGGTACACCAAAGGGTCCAAGGGTATAGGTACCTGGGCCACTCTTGTGATGTTCTGGGAAACCTCCTCCCAGTATCTGTGGAGTTTTGGGCACCTCCAAATTTAGATGTATAAAGTCCCCTTGCTGTACTTTGCACTTTGGGCACAAGGGGGAGTCCCTTCCTCCCCACTTGTAAAGCTGTACTGGTGTTCTATAGGCCCTATGCAGAATAAATTAATTGTGATAATTTGTGGGATGCTGATACAGATACCGCCGGAATAGAGTCCAACGCCATATCCCACTGGTCCCCATCTATATCTCCGATGTCTTCTGCCCATTTACTACGACATCTAAGGGAGGCATAGTCCTGTATTGAGGATAGTAATTCCGCATATGTTTTTGATATTAGTCCTCTCCGGGTATCCGCCTGGAGGACCTCCATCAGCAGATGTCACGATGATATTACTAAGGATTGTGTCATTTGCTGTGCCTGCAGAGCATGCCGAAGCTGAAGATATTGATAAAAGCCCCTTGGGGCTAACTGGAATTCCTGGCACATCTGTTTGTATGTTTTTAACACTTCTCCCTCGTACAGTTGCGGAAAAAAATTAATCCCTCTCTCTCTCTTTCCAGGAGGTAAAGCCCTCTAGGTTCTGTAACTCTGGGTATCTAGGGTTTTGCATATCGGGGTAAAAGGGCAGTGGGCCCCTTAACCTCAAAGCCTTCCGGATCTCCCCCCAGACCTTTTTAAGGAGAATACCCATAGGTGCAGTGTGTGGTATACTAGGTAGGTCCATCTCCAAATGAGATACTGCCTTTAGTGTAGGAGCCACCATAGTCACCAGGATACTTGTAGGAATCCTCTTTTCTTCCCTGCCCCATCCCGCCAACTGCTGGAACTGTGAGGCCAGAAAATACATTTTGGGGTGGGGTACTGCCAACCCCCCCCCCCCTGTCCTTACTATATTGCAGGGTGGTTAAGCTTATCCTGGCTATCTTTTTTTTTTTTTTTTCCATATCAAATCCCTTATCAGGGTATCTATTTGTTTGAACCATTTATTTGGGATCCACATAGGGGAGTTGTGAAAAACATATAATAACTGTGGGGCCCATACCATTTTTATTAAATTCGCCCGTCCCACCACTGACAGAGGGAGCTTGCACCAGCTATTGCATTTCCCTCTCTGTCTTTCCAGTAGTGGGCCCAGATTCAGCTGAAGATATTCCGCTGGATCCGGGGATACCACTACCCCAAATATCTACATTTTTTGGTTATGGCGATCTGCTCCGCACCAGCTGGTAGTGGTTCTGTCAACGGATCTATGGGCATTGTTGATTTAGACCAGTTTATAGTAAAACCTCTGAAATCTCCTATGATACCCATCACTGTTTGCAACGATGCGGCTGTATCCCCAGATAAATAAGTGCATCATCCGCATATAAGGCGATTTTTTTTTTTTTTTTTTTTTTTTTTTTTTTTTTTTTTCTTCCCTTTGACCCCTACGAAATCCAACCACCTCCGACGCAGTACGAATCAAGATAGCCAGGGGTTCGACTGCCAAAGCAAACAGCAGTGGGGATAACGGACACCCCTGCCTGGTACCTCCTATGTACCTCAAATGAGGAAGAAAGATTGTATTGATACGGAGTCTGGCTCTCGGTTTGGAGTAAAGCACCTTCACCCATGTTATGAATTTCTTCCCCAATCCAAATCTTGTCAGGATTTCCAGGAGGTAGGGCCACTCCACACTATCGAATGCTTTAGCAGCATCCAGCGATAGAATGGCCTCACCCCCTGGGTTATCCACCGGCACCTGTAGATTCAAGTACAGCCATCGTATATTATCTGCCGTTGAACGTGTTGGTATAAATCCAGATTAATCTCTATGGATCAGCTTATCAATCACCTTGGATAGTCTCATAGCCAGAACTCTAGCCAAAAGGTTGACATCCGTATTCAATAAAGAGATCGGGCGATAAGAGTCTAGCTGGAGCTTGTCTTTGCCTGGCTTGGGGAGTACTATTATTATAGCTTCTTGCATACTTTCTGGCAGGCTACCTGTCTCCGCTGCCTCTGATATGGCCTCCAGTAAGGGTGGGAGAAGAATCTCTTCATACTGGGAGTACACCTCCGCCGGCAATCCATCCGAGCCTGGGGACTTATGGTGCGGGGCTTCATCTAGGGAATCTTTCAATTCTGTCAATGTAATAGGGAGGTTTAACATCTCCCTATCTACCTCTGAAAGCTGGGGGAACGGGCAAGTTTGCAAAAACCGGGCCAGTTCTGACTCCGTATAATTAGTTTTAAAGGAATATAAAACTGATGGAAGTCATCTAAGATTTCAGAGCCAAGAGTGTGTTTCCCCAGACCCCACTCTTATAGCCTGAATGCCAGAAGAGTCCCGCTATTCCCTAGCCATCAAGTCAAGAAGATGACCCGTTTTTTCCCCTTCCTCAAAATAACTCTGCTGATGGAAATATCTCCTCTTCTCTGCTGCTGTTAACAAAACAGAGTTGTATAAAGATTGCGCCTCATTCCAGGAGTCATGATTAGCTTGGGAGGGGTCTGCTACCAGTGCCTGTTCTCTAGCTTTCATTTCATCTCGTACTTTGTTCTCCCATTTCCTAGAGCCTTTTTTAATACCTGTAATTTCTCTAATGAGACGTCCCCTCAAGAAAGCTTTAAGTGAGTCCCATACAACCCCGCTGCACTAGCCGATCCCCTGTTAAAATATAAAAATTCCTGCAATGCCCCCACGGTCTCATCTGGGGACGGGAACAGGGTCAGCCAAAAAGGGTTCACTTTCCACAGTGGGCGGCCCGATGTAGTAGTAATATCTAGCTGTACCCAAAATGGAGAGTGATCTGACAATAATCTTGGCTCATAGGCGGAGTCCCTTACCCTCTGCATTAAAACCTTGTTTCCTAGACCCATGTCGATCCAGGAGAGTCCACCATGTGAAGCGGAATGCAAGATCCAAAGACAAAAACAAAAATTGCCGCTCAAGGCAGATAGGATAAGGGAGGTACTTCTCTCGGAGACCTTGGGTGCCGGCAATGCACGTAGCAATTGAGGAAAAAATACGATAAAAGAGGACAGCCGCACTCCAATCCAACGTGTGTTTAATGAACAGGCACTACAAAAAACAGCTAGAACAGGATAGCTGACGCGTTTCGCACAAAACAGTGCTTACTCATAGCTTATGAGTAAGCACTGATTTTGTGCGAAACGCGTCAGCTATCCTGTTCTAGCTGGTTTTTGTAGTGCCTGTTCATTAAACACACGTTGGATTGGAGTGCGGCTGTCCTCTTATATCTTATTTTTTCCTCATGTGAAGCGGAATGGCACAAATAGCATCTTTCCCCATCATGTCTCTCCCGCCAGACATAGTGTAGTCCCAATTCAGAGAGCAAGGAGGCAAAGGCTGTCCTACCGACTGTGGACCTTGCTCCTCTAGGAACCAGTTGCATTCTATCCAGTCCTGGATCTAGGGTATTATTATATTCCCCCAACGCTAACACTGGGACCTCTGGGAATAATGCCATAAGTTGCGCCAACTTTCTAAGAGGCGCCTCTGAAAATGGCGGAGGAATATAAATCGCAGCAACAATACATAGTAACCTGTTAAGCTTACACAGCAAAAAGACGTATCTGCCCTCTCTGTCCACCTGTTGCTGAATGCATTCAAAGGGGACATTAACAGACACCAGAATACTGACTCCCCTGGAGTAAGAGGAGTACATGGAATGATATTGCATCAAGTATTTTCGTGAATGCAACAGGTGGACAGATTCAGGTCGCATGTGTGTTTCCTGGAGACAAATTATCTGCGGTTGCAATCTACCGAAGTATTTAAACATTGCATCTCTCTTGACCTTATCCCCCAACCCCCTGACATTCCATGTCATAAGTAAAATGCCCATTTTATTTACGTTGGCCATTGAGAAAAACAAGGTAGTACTTGTGCAAATAAAAAAATAAAATAAAATACTCCTCTAAATAAATTACCATCAAACCCATAATATATAAAATTAACCTAATATTGGCAGTATTACCCAAAAAGCTTACAAATAATGTTTTTATACCATCTAGTGTATTTGAAAAACATATATGTCCATGCTTGTGTTTGTAGTTGTGAATCATTTTCAAAATCATATCTCCTGATTTTTTGATTGTAATGTGTCTCCCCTCCCTTATCCTGCTTCCCCCCTTTACTTCCCTCCCCCTCTCCTTCCTCCCCCACCCTCTCCCCCTTTGCCCAGCTGGGCCTACCCTAGGGGCTGTACCAGTGGCCTCCACTCTACACACATCCCCTCTCCTCACCCACTCAGCGTACATCTATACCCTTATAGATGTCCACCTCCCACCCCCCCCCCCCCCCTTAGTGATCACACCGTGTCTCTTTCCCTCGTGCTATTTAAGGTGTTTTTTAAATTTTTCTCTATTTTCTCTCCACCTTGTGTTTTATGTAAATATGAAGATGCTTAAAGTGGCCCTTCCTGCATGAGCACCGCTCAGCGCCTGGGATAAACACAATTGATGGTATGACTAGAGTAATATAGGGCTGAATGTCTATCTGATTGGGAATGGGGATCCCAATCACAACGAGCAGCTGCTGGAAGTGTGTGAATGATGTAAAAGCAGTATTTGGAGGAACACCCAAAGATTATTATAAATAAATAATGTAAAACAATAAAATTATGCACAATAAAAAATTGTAGACAATTAATACCGTAAAACACTAAAATATATATAAAAACTCAGTAAATGTCCATAAATATTGTAGCAGCGCTTCTTGTCATGAATAACAAGCTTCTTTATGTGTTGCCTACACAAAAGGAACTGATGAGCAGAGGGAAAGTGTGATTGATATCTCAAAGTGGTTGATATAGTTCAAAAAGTTCATCCGTCATGTATTGTATATACAGTAGAGAAGTCCCCTTTTGGGGATACACTCACCAAAAGGTAGATATGAATGAGCCTTATCAATGTCACCAGGATCACTTCTTTCCTTTCTTTCACTCCTTCCACCGATATCCAACTTTGTTTGTATGCTCAGGTGTTCAGGTATTCATATGAAAAAAGAATAGTCACATAGCGTGATATTGCTTTAAGCATTTATTTCCCATGAACAACCCCCTTAAAAGTGGATACGTACAAAATTGCAGTTAAAAAACGGGCATAGAAAATGTTAGTTGCTCAGTACACATAAGGCGCCAGTAGATGGAGGCTCACGCTGTGTTAAACAGCGTGTGTGATGTTACCACTTCCTGGATGCGTTGGAGCGCAAACGTCACTTCCGGTTTACGGCGAGACCACGACCCTGACGCGTTTCGTCACTTCCGGACTTCGTCTGAGGGCGTGGTCTCGAGCCGCAGTTACCGGTATTTTATCTGTGAAGGGCGGACATCTCCCCTGCGCTGCTAGCCAATCGCAGCGAGATACCCGCTCACACCCCTCAGACATGTTAAACACAGTAAATGAGACGGGTGAACAGAGCACGCCCAGGGGGAGGACCTGTTTCAACAGAACATATAGACAACAAACTAGTGTCTGCAAATAAACAGAATAAAGTGCATGCATATTCTACAGACACCATAACTGTTATTTACTATAAACGGAGAGGGGGAGATGGATGCATAATATAATGTAGCCTATTTCCATATGGAAAATAGATTGATCCACGATTGTATAGCATTGGTGCAGCGGGACGTCAGCCCAAATACAGGGCGATCGTATTGCTGCTTTATCTGCTGTTCTGACAACCGGGGTCCCCACACATCCTGCGATATATGGTATGCAATAAATCCCTAATTTATTGCTGCTAAAACACAACTGGGTATGTTAGTGGTCACCATATTAAAAATGGGAACCGTATAAACAAAGGGGATACAATATTTATGATAATATGTACAAATCCACTTAAAAACATAAATATTTAATGCGGAAAAAACGTGTATATAAAAAAATGTATATAAAAAAATGTGTATATAAGGGGGGTTTAAATGTATCATAAAAGAATAAGAGCTGGTGTCAGTAAAATGTGCATCCATATAACCATATATATAAAATATTGAAAATAAATATTAAAATTTAAAAATAATACTAAAATATACATGGAAAAAGTGCATATATAAAAATTCATATATAAAAAAATATATATATAAATAAATGTACAAATATATATATATACACAATATGCACAATATAGACTATGGGGTATGAGTGGTATAGATACATATAGATAATGCATTGTGTATGCATATGCATGTGATGGGGACCTGATGTATACAGGATCTTCCCGTAGTTATTTGTTCTATCTCAGGCATGGGTGAAATACCATATAAACTGCATGAAAAGAACTAAAATACTAGATGTTCAACAGTATGCATCTTTCTTCAATGTTTTATACCAGCTGAACCAGACTTCACTTATAAATATATAAAAATGTAAAATCATTAAATATATAAAATCAAGTAAATGACAAAATCCTCAGTAAATGATGTGTAAATAGAAGCGGATATGAGAAATGGAGGGATAGAGAATGATGAGTAAGAGAGGGGACTCAAGTGTCACTAATGAAACAGTTAATGTCAAGTTCAATGTTTAGGCCTTTCGGGGATAGCACATCAGTAAGATATATCCATTGGGTTTCTCGTTTAGATAATTCTCGTACGAGATGTGACCCTCTCCAATGGGGTTCTAAATGTTCAACCCCCCAAAACTCCAAGCCTGATGCATCTTGATTATGTTTCAATTTAAAGTGCAGAGACACATTATGGTCTTTAAACCCTATTTTTATGTTATGTATGTGCTCTGCTATTCTAACTCTCAGCATCCTTTTTGTGCGACCGATGACGGATGAACTTTTTGAACTATATCAACCACTTTGAGATATCAATCACACTTTCCCTCTGCTCATCAGTTCCTTTTGTGTAGGCAACACATAAAGAAGCTTGTTATTCATGACAAGAAGCGCTGCTACAATATTTATGGACATTTACTGAGTTTTTATATATATTTTAGTGTTTTACGGTATTAATTGTCTACAATTTTTTATTGTGCATAATTTTATTGTTTTACATTATTTATTTATAATAATCTTTGGGTGTTCCTCCAAATACTGCTTTTACACCTTGTGTTTTATGTTTGTCAAATCTTCCCCAAATCTTCCCTGTATGTTATAAACCAATTATTTCAATTGAGGTGCTTTTCTGTTTATCACAGTGTTTTTTTTAGATGTGAAAAAGAAAAAATATAGGGGTTCATAAATGCAAAAATCCTTTCCTCCATTTTTCACTTGTTTGTCTCATGCTGCCATAAGCGCTATAGGTCTTTTTTTATTGTCCTCAACCACTTCTCCACGCTTGTCGGGGAATCAAAAAGATGTGTGCCTCCCATCACTGTCACTCGCAGACAGACAGGGTAAAGCAAGGCATAGACAATCTTATATTGCTGGAGGGTACGCTTAATTGGAATAAAAGCCGCTCTGCGCCTCTGTAGGTCTGGCGAGAAATCCTGATAAAGTGAGATTTTAACCCCCTTATATTTGATATCCCCCTTTCTGGGAGGCTGTCAATAGATGTCCTCCCCTTTGCACGCGCCCCACGCACTGTGATCACTGAGTCACTGAGACTCGGGTGTTCACAGATCCAAGCAAGGGGCCGGTCCTGGCCCCTTGCCACGTGATCAGCTGTCGGCCAATGACAGCTGATCACGTGATGTAAACAAAGCTTGGTAATCTTCTTCTTTTTATTTTTTTTCTCCTCACGCTGACTGTGTACTACTGCCGCGAGAGGACACAAAGGGCACGGCCCTACAATGATGGTTCAACCCCAGCCCAAGGTGACAGCGCCACCCAGGGGCCATAGGGAACTGAACACCATTATATCCTCCACGAATCAAATTGGTCATAGATCAATAACAATTCGTGTATCTGGGCCATGCTACCACCCAGATACTCCCCCTAAATGTTAACCCCCGCTACATATATGTGTGTGTGGCACTACCCCCGTAGGAGCTGCTGGTTATATTTTGGGCCTTGCCGTTACCTGTCTGTTCACCATATCCGCCATAGGGGTCCCATTGAAGATTTGTTCAAACATGTCTGCACCAAACACTTAGTCTCTTTTTCCAATGGTTTTATTAAATAATGTCAGTTAGAGGGATGGAGGGTTAGGGGGAGATTCAGGTACCTTGCTTTGCGGATCACGGGTACTTCTTCGATCCAGAGAACAAACCGTTTCCACACTGGATCTAGCAACCACCGGATAGGCCTCTCTCACTGACCTAGCAGCCAACGCTTTATCCTGGCCTAGGCCAACAAGGCCCAGGCCTAGGGCAGCACCTTGCAGGGAGGCAGCACGGAAAGAGTCCCCGCCAGCTTGCGCTACACTGTTAGTGTAGCCCCAGGCCCCGAGGCAGAACAGCTGCTTCGACACGCCTTAGGCCAGGAGGGCCATCGGGTCAGAGAGACCCGGAAAACGGTATCTGTCCCTTAAGTACCCTCTCTCAGAATGCACAGCGGGTGAACCACTCCCACTTGGCTGTTTCTGGGTAAGAGGTGCTCAATACACCCAGCCTGCTGCATTTCCAACCTTGACCTGTGGTGACAAGGACACCTACAGTCAAGTGGAAAATGCGCAACACAGCTGGACTGGAACAGAAACCAGCAATTTAAAAAAAATCATTCTGCGCTAAACTACAGCTCCGATAACTTAAATTTACATATAGCGCCCACTCAACAGGAGCAGGGAGATATATATATATATATATATTAGGGCCGAAACAACTAATCGATTACCATTTTCATAATCGATTAATCGGCCAGTAACATAATGGGGTTAAAAAAAAAATAGTTAGCCCGCGGGAAGATCAAGAGAAGGGAAAGGGGGAATGGAAGTAGAGGGAAAGAAAAAAGTTAAATGAGGTAGAAATAAAATAGTTTCTAGTAAATAACATTAGAGAATGGTAGAGTGTACTTCTCGGTTTATCTTTTTGTCTTTTGAGTGTGCAAAAGGACTAAGGAAGGGAGGGGAGCGGTCAACTATAGAAAACAATATTAAAATATTTTATGTGAAATAAGGATAAAATAAATGTATGTAATTTTATAAAATGCTACGTAACATGAAAAATAATAAAGAATATAAAGTTAAAAAAAAAGTTAGCCCTTTATAGTACAAAAAGAGCAAATCGCTACTGTAAATATTAATTTCACTGCCCCACAGTAAAAAATTAACCCCCTTACAGTAGCGATTATTTGCTCTTTTTGTAATAATTTTAGTTTTTTTTTAACCCCATTATGTTACTAAACATCTCAGGCCCGGGTCACACCTCGGTGTTTTTTTGGTGCTTTTTGCAGAAACACATGTAGCGGCTACTTGAATTTAGGGGAAGCATCTGGGTGGTAGTGTAACCCAGATGCCTTGATTGTTAGGAAATTCAAGGTTCCCTTTGTGAGTCTTGGAGGACTCTGGTGGTGTGAAGTTCCCGCCGGCCTATAGGTGGCGTTGTTGCCTTGGACCGGGGTTGGGCTCACACCGCTCCCCTGGAGCTGGTACAGCGGGGCGGGGAACCCGCTGTGGCGCGAAGGGAGAGGTCATAAAAGGGACGGACGCCCTGATCACGGGGTTAGAGCACAACCTTCAGCTTGGGTGCTGGCATTCCGGTGTTCCGGGCCCAGGTTCCTTTGACCTGGCCGGAGTGGAGATGGAATCCATCTCAGGCACCTTTAGCCTGGGGTGAGGTACTATGGCGGACGCCTGGGGCTCAGTACCTTTGACTGAGTTTGGCGAGGGTGGAGGAATCAGAGGGGGCCTTAACTCCTTGGGTGCCCGTGTCTGAGTTCGTGAGGACTGGTGTGCAGTAACTTCTCTGGAGAGTCCGGCGCAGCATCGCTGGTGACGGAGAGGCCTCCATTTCTCCCTTGGACGGATTTCTTCCTCTGACAGGGGCAAAGTGAGTGAAGGTAATTCATGCTCTACCTCACATAGTCAGTGGCAGTGACTATTCACCACTGGTGATACCACAGTGGTCAGCAGCAGAAGGGAAAGGATTGTGCCTCGATCTGTCCCCATTTTCCAAAGTAAAGAAACTGTTTTATTGTTTGGCAAGAAGAATAAAACTGAGTTGGACCTATTCACTGTGTGGAACTCTGGTTACTAGAAGCAAAGGAGTCAGGGACGAAGTACTGGACTTGACTCTAGGACACCTACATAAAACCCAATTTGCTGGCCTTCACCTCTTAGCTATGGAGGACATGGGCCGTGGTGTGACTTATCCCTCTCTCCCAGGTACCCCTAGACAACAGCCAAATAACCGATGAAGATAGAGAGAGGGGTTGAGCAGCCCGCTACACACACTACAGTTCATTTACATGGTTTCCTATGGGACACGTTCACATCCATAATTTTTTCAGCTGCTGCGTATTTGGAAAGGGCAAGGACTTTTTTTTTTAACGCAAAACGGTGCTACTTTGATTTTTGGTTCAATATACTTCAATGGAGAAGTTGCAGAAAAGCATGTTTTGTGTTTTTTATCTGCCCAACAACAAATTGTCCCCAAAAATCGCAGCTTAATTACCTTCCTTTTTTTTTTTTTTTTTTTTTTTTTTTTTTTTAAATGTTATTAACCGATTAATCTAAACCAATAATCGGCCAACTAATCGATTATGAAAATAATCGTTAGTTGCAGCCCTAATTATATATATATTGTGAGGGGGTTAACTCGGTAGCGGGTGTGTGTGACCCCCTGGTTGGGCTCCCCACACAAAAACAGGGCCAGCAGACGGAGGTTGTGGTTTTCAAAATCAAAAGGTGCGGTTTATTTCTCTATGTACAGTGACAAAAACACAGCAAAGCCAAAAAGAAACATAAACAAAATAAATCCTGGTCAGCTTGACCTCTGACTAAACATGCAGGTTTCCTAACTAACAACTGGGATCAGCCTGGTGCTGTCCTAGTCCCTAAGTCCCTGGTTTAGTCAATGTCCAAACAAATAGCCACACAGGCTTTGTCTCACCGCACAGGGGTTCACTCTCCCTAGACAGTCCACACAGGTCTGGGTCCAGGCATGAGCAAACACCTAATGAAGCTGGGAGTTTTTATAGAGGCCTTAAACGAGCTGACAAGCTTCAGCTGGTCTCATCAACTCCCTGCCTGCACGACGCCCAGCCCTCTCTCTAGAGGTATGAGTCATCCATGAGCCCACTAGCCTCAGCTGGGCTTCATCAACTCCCTAGTTGTATAAGTCGGCATAAAGCCTGAATCTGGGAGAAATATATCTACCCCCCTGGATGCAACCAGGTGACTTTACCTTCCTGCTGTCACAATACATACATACATACATACATACATACATACATACATACACACACACACACACACACACACACACACACACACACACACACACACTTTAGGATTGTAACCGACCTGGGACACCTTCGGGCGCTCCAAAGAGAGTAGTAATGTGGTGCGCATACTGTGCCCCTTCACCCTCCTATGAGGCCCTATTCCGAGCCACATTCTTGTCTGAATAATGTAGGACAGTCCAGGTTTTGAATCGTGTGTCCGGATTTCAATCCATCTGCAACCTGGACTGTCCGGGAGAATCCCAAACGGGCGGCAACCCTAGCCTCTTTGCCTTGTTGAAGCTTTGATACTAGTTGACATCCGAGCTTAAAGAAGTCCCTCACCAGCGCCGACATCTTCTCCCGGGTGCCAGCCTTCGACCATCTTGATTGGCCGGCATGAGATGCAGTCACTCTTGCACATGCACAGGAGTGCCATCATTTGGACACATGGGTAGTGTGCCAGAATGTAACCTGAGCTGTGCATGTGCAGTTCATTGTACACTCTAGGGGTAGGAAACCCTGAAGGGGTGGCGAGCTACCTGAACAACTCTGCAAGTGCCCCACAACTGGATGCTATTGTGGAGTCCAAGGGTCTAAATTAGGTGGTGAGAAAGCAACAACTTTACAAGTAGTCCCTCTGCATTGCACTCTGTTTGATGCTCTAGAATGGCGGGTCAGCAAGCCCGATCTACCAGTCACCTGGCCATGATCTACTGGTAGATCCCGGTCTACAGGTTGCTGACTCCCGCTCTATAGGGTATTGCAGACAGGCAGGTAAGTGTATGTTCTGCATCAAATACCCTGCTGTCTGTTTAACCCCTTCCTTACCGGGCCATAGTCATATGACGCCGGCAGGAACCCTCCCTCCCTCCGGGTGGACGTCATATGACGGCTTTTTTTTCCCGGCCGTCTAGGGCACGCGCTTATGACCCGGTGCGCTTGCCCGGCGGCCGCGATGTCTGCCGTGCACCTGCGTATTGCCCGCGATCACGGCAGGAGTGTGGATCTGTGTGTGTAAAAACCTCCTGTCAGAGGTGAGGAGACCGATGTGTGTTCCCAGTACAGAGGAACACACATCGGTCCCCTCCCCCTACAGTTAGAATCACTCAATAGGGAACATATTAACCCCTTCAGTGCCCCCTAGTGTTAAACCCCTTCCCTGCCAGTCACATTTACACAGTAATCGGTGCAGTTTTATAGCACTAATCGCTGTATAAATGTGAATGGTCCCAAAAAAGTGTCTGATATGTCCGCCGCAATGTCACGACGACGATAAAAATTGCAGATCGCCGCCATTACTAGTAAAAAAAATTAAAATGCCATAAATCTATCCCCCATTTTGTAGACGCTATAACTTTTGCGCAAACCAATCAATATACGCTTATTGAGATTATTTTTGGTAAAAAAAATAAATGTAGAAGAATACATATCGGCATAAACTGAGGAAAATAATTTGTTTTAAAAAAAAAAAAAAAAAATTGTGATATTTATTAAATCAAAAAGTGAAAAATATTGTTGTTTTATTTTTTTTATTTTTTTTTTTTTTTCAAAATTGTTGCTCCTTGTTTTATAGCGCAAAAAATAAAAACCGCAGAGATGATCAAATACCACCAAACGAAAGCTTTATTTGTGGGGGAAAAAAACCATAAAGATTTCATTTGGGTACAGTGTTGCCTGACCGCGTAATTGTCATTCAAAGTGCAGCAGCGCTGAAAACTAAAAATTGGTCTGGGCAGGAAGGGGGTGAAAATGCCCGGTATTGAAGTGGTTAAAGTGGAAATAAAGTTGGAAAACTAAACATTGAACAGAGCTGCTGCCACAAGGGACCATGACTGGGTAAGTACACATGCCTGGAGGGGGGGTAGGCAATGTACAGTCTTCATAAATAAAGCTCAAGGCAGATGAACACACAAATTATTGCAAAACTGTAATCATTGGAGTTCATTCATATGGAAGCAGATGTATATTTGTGCCTATATAATGCCTAAGAAAGCGAATATTGCGCAATCGCAAAGTTTTTTGTTCTTATAATATTTGCTGTAAACGGAGTGGTCATTGCATTATTTCCCTTTTTAAACAGAACAGGATGTGTTTAGTAACTTCTTGTAACTGACTTTCTCTTTGTCCACGTACCGATCATATTCAGAGCTGCACTCACATGGGCCCAGCCGGAATAAGTGATCAAAACTCACTTTTTATTTTAAAGGTGAGGAATGAAAAGATTGTAAAATTCCAAATGTGTCTTATTCTAGCACTTATTCTGTTCACAAATACCATTATTTTGGGGGAAATTATAATTTCATTGTAAACAAGTGTTTTCAAACTGTTATTATTATTATTATTATTATTATTATTATTACAAAGTTTATTTTAAAAGAAAGAGTAGAGCTGTGTCTCTCTACAGTCTACACTGTGTGCATAAGTAGATACACACAGCCCCATAGCATAGGATGGCAAGGTACTCCCCTGCTTCTTCCCCCTCCAACTCCCTAATCCAAGCTAATAGACTGACTTCCCTGTCCACTATTAACTCATTCCTGCAAAGACCAGAAAGTCGGGGAAGCAGCACTGAGAGAGCAGGAGCCTACCGCATTGAAAGTTGTAAGGCGTGTGTGTGTGCTTGTGCAGCAGGAATGTTTTTTTTTTTTTTTTTATATCTATAGCTATATCTCTCTCTATCACTACTTTTTATTTTGGTGCTCAATATTTTGAACTAGAAACGCTGAAAATTACCGTATTTAGTGGGGGGGGGGGGGGACCCTCTTCCTATTATGTATTTTATCTGTATATTTATGCCCTGGTTCACACTGGTGCGATTTGACATGTCAAATCTGCGAAATTTGCCGCAAATTGCGGGCAATGGCACCATTCTAATCGGCGCTGCACCGATTTCAAAAAGTAGTTTCTGTACTACTTTTTGCGATTTCAGCCGCGATTTACATTGACATCTGTGTCCGATGTCTCTGTAATCGATCTGAAATCTGGACTGACAGGCAGGAGTGAAATCGTGCGAGTTCAGCTGAACTCGCAAGGCTTCACTCCCGCAGCCCAGTGTGAACCTGGGCTATAATTGGCTTCCTTGTAAATGTACCATTTACCAGGTTGTTATCTGATGATTTGAATGTTTTCCTGACCTGGGGCATAATATAAAGTTAGTGAAGAAATGTTGACATTTTGTGATCGGCACAGCAGCCAGAAAACTTGTGTTTTCAGAAGATGCCGACTTGTTGTTCTCAGCTCCGTTTTTCTTTAAGGCCCCGTTCACACCTATGCGAATTTGATTGTGGCTTAAACCGCATCCAATTCGCATAACATTAAAAAAAAACATTGATTTTAATGAGGCTGGTTCGCATATGTGCGATGCATTCGCACTGCCCAAAAAACGTGTACATTTTTCTAGGCATTGCGGTGCGGCTTGGGTGCGAATTCAGGCCCATTATCTTCTATGGGCACGCTTCTTATTCGCAGATGTGTTCAGTTCTCATCAGGATTTCTCTCCTTCACCTCACTACACTTCCCCCCTCCCCCTCCTCTCTCCCAGGTCACCAAATTCGCAGCTAAAACTGAGATAATCTGCTGAACAGTTCTCTTATCTTTTTGCAGAGATAAAAGAGCTGGAATTCGCACAGCACAAGTGTGAACCCAGCCTAAGGGCCAGTTCACACCAGATGCAGTTCGTACAGTTTTGTGCGCATTTGTTCTGCACTAAAAATGCATGCACAGTGTTTTCCATGCATTCCAATGGATTTTGTTGGCTCTAGTTCACACCATGCAGTCAGTTTTCAGTAAAGAAACTGACCGGAAACTGACTGTATGGTGTGAACTAGAGCCAACAAGAGCCATTGGAATACATGAAAAACACTGTGCATGCATTTTGTGCAGAGAAAAAAAAGCACACGGAACTGTGTCTGGTGTGAACTCGTCCTTAATGTGGTTTTGGCAATTAAAAGAAAAAAGTCTTGTCTGGTTAAAACTTATTGTGTTAATAAACCCACAACAGTAAAATCAGTCTGTATATGCAGTAAAGCATGCTTGTTATACTCACTGTGGAACCTAAGGGGTTAATCCTCTGCATTGTGTAAAAAGGCCTTTTGATCCTTCCCTTCCACTGACTCCAGACCATTTCCTGATAGAATAGAGCTTTAGGCGACAGGCTGCACATGCTCAGTTTGGGGTGTTATGCTAGAGAGGTATTTTTTTATTTTTTTTCCTGGAGGGTGCATCGGATCAGCACTGTCCAGACAGAGGATCAGGAGAAAATGAAAACTCCTCCTACAAGCTTTAAGCAGACAGTGATACAAGTTACAAGACTGCTATATACTGCTGATGAGAAAAGCAGTTTATATTTTCTCAAATAATTGCGTTTCCATGTTCTGTGTATTGTGGGAGACCAGATATAGTGAATGCAGGGTCCTGGGTTTAGTAACACTTTAAAATAATTTTAAAGCTTTAATTTTTTTCCTAAAAATACAAACAAGTTATACTTGCCTGCTCTGTGCAATCGCATTGCACAGAGCGGCCCGAACCACCACTTCTTGGGTCCCCTGCCGGCACGCTAGGCTCCTTCTCTTCTTGGTGCACCCCCATAGGAGGCTGCTTCCTATAGGGGCGGATCTGCGGGCTTGCTCCCAAGCCCCTCTGTATGTCCATTGACACTGAGTGCTACTCAGCCCCTCCCCCTCCCCGCTGGCTGTGATTGATAGTAGCAGGAGCCAATGGCTCCCACTGCTTTCGTGCACATCTATAGTCGCACACAGTACAGCTTAGCTCTGCCCCCTTTTTCCTCTCACAGAATTTGGTTGACAGCAGCGGGAGCCTCTGTGTCCTGTGTGCACAAACAGGAGAGAACCACTGCAGATGGGCACATTGCTTGATGGAGGTGAAGGGGGCAATACAAATGCAGGGCCTTTTTTTTTTACTTAATGCAGGGAATGCATTTAGGTAAAAAAAATCCTGGCTACTATTGATGTACTGTTCCGGATCTGCTTGTTCCTGGTCCTAAATAAAATATTTGGGAAAAAAAAATGTCCCGCCTTTAGAACCACATTAATCCTATGGCATTATACAGATTGGTTACAACCTTTGGTAAATATTGCTTTCTTTAATGGGTTGACCTGTGCTTGGCACAGAGATAATCTAAATTTCTGTACACCAAGCAATGGGATAACATTATTTGCTTTATTTCAAAATCCTGATGGGCTTTTGGCTGAAGCTTGTTTTTCATAGTTGGTTGAGACTTTCTTCGCCCTTTTTGCTCTCCCTATGAAAATTTATGAGTGGTTTTATATCTGATGTATTAAGTAAAACTTGGCATGAGTCCTTTTTTTTTTTTATACTTTAAAAATCAAATTGTTGTAGAATATTTGAGATGGACAGTGACGGTTTTTGATCTGCCCAGTCCCTGACCACATTTCTGGTCACATATTTGTGTTTGTTGGTATAGATATGTTTTATGACCCCCGTTGATGCTGTGTCAAATAAGCCAATCAGTTTGACACTGTCATAGCTCCCAACTGTCCCTGATTTGGAGCAATGTCCCTCTGTCCCCTCATTTGTCCCTCATTTTGATCTGATCTATATAGTGGTATATAAAATGCACTTTTTATCTTTCAAAAAGTGTTTTCCCAGTGCTAAACCTTTCATCCAATTTTTAAATTGCTGCATTTGTACATTTTAAAAAGCCAATATAAAGGAATAGTAGTGGTTAAAAAAAGTCCTTGTGGATTTAATTAACCTTTTTATTGGTTAATTCTCCTTTAAGGGGGTGTGGCAGGGGGCGTGTCCTATACCTACATACGTTTTTGTTAGTAGGTGTCCCTCATTCCTATCTCAAAATGTTGGGCGGTATGACATCTGTCACTAAAACCCTCTATTCTGTAAGGGTAGGTTCTCAGCCGCCTCCTCCACTCTGGTTCACTACACAGATCTGCGTGATTATGCATTGTTTTAAGGCGACCTATTCATTTTGCAAGGGCTGCCTAACACCAAAATTGACAAACAATATTGCGTGCAGCATTTTCTGCAGCACAGTGCATGCTAGAGCATTTATGAAGGTGTGTTTGTGTGTCTGTCAGAGTCATTGATCATTGATTGACATCCCACCAGCATGCATGTTACTGCACTTCAGTGGTGTGAACAGGCCCTAACTATTTATCTGACTATGGCCACTTGGAAATTTTTGTGAAGAGATTCAACCTTCTATACCAGGGGTCTCTAAATTTTCTAAACAAAAGGCCAGTTTACTGTCCTTCAGGTTTTAGAGGGCCCAGACTCTAGTCAGTGGGAGTAGAAAATGTGCTAGCTTTGGTGGCCGTGAACAGTGCCCCATCGTTGGTGTCAATGGAAGGAATAGCGCCTCATCGTTGGTGTCAATGGAAGGAATAGCGCCTCATCGTTGGTGTCAATGGAAGGAATAGCGCCTCATCGTTGGTGTCAATGGAAGGAATAGCGCCCCATCGTTGGTGTCAATGGAAGGAATAGCGCCCCATCGTTGGTGTCAATGGAAGGAATAGCGCCCCATCATTGGTGTCAATGGAAGGAATAGCGCCTCATCGTTGGTGTCAATGGAAGGAATAGCGCCTCATCGTTGGTGTCAATGGAAGGAATAGCGCCCCATCGTTGGTGTCAATGGAAGGAATAGCGCCCCATCGTTGGTGTCAATGGAAGGAATAGCGCCCCATCGTTGGTGTCAATGGAAGGAATAGCGCCCCATCATTGGTGTCAATGGAAGGAATAGCGCCCCATCGTTGGTGTCAATGGAAGGAATAGCGCCCCATTGTTGGTGTCAATGGAAGGAATAGCGCCCCATTGTTGGTGTCAATGGAAGGAATAGCGCCTCATTGTTGGTGTCAATGGAAGGAATAGCGCCCCATCGTTGGTGTCAATGGAAGGAATAGCGCCCCATCGTTGGTGTCAATGGAAGGAATAGCGCCCCATCGTTGGTGTCAATGGAAGGAATAGCGCCCCATCGTTGGTGTCAATGGAAGGAATAGCGCCCCATCGTTGGTGTCAATGGAAGGAATAGCGCCCCATCGTTGGTGTCAATGGAAGGAATAGCGCCCCATTGTTGGTGTCAATGGAAGGAATAGCGCCCCATTGTTGGTGTCAATGGAAGGAATAGCGCCCCATTGTTGGTGTCAATGGAAGGAATAGCGCCCCATTGTTGGTGTCAATGGAAGGAATAGCGCCCCATTGTTGGTGTCAATGGAAGGAATAGCGCCCCGTTGTTGGTGTCAATGGAAGGAATAGCGCCCCGTTGTTGGTGTCAATGGAAGGAATAGCGCCCCGTTGTTGGTGTCAATGGAAGGAATAGCGCCCCGTTGTTGGTGTCAATGGAAGGAATAGCGCCCCGTTGTTGGTGTCAATGGAAGGAATAGCGCCCCGTTGTTGGTGTCAATGGAAGGAATAGCGCCCCATTGTTGGTGTCAATGGAAGGAATAGCGCCCCATTGTTGGTGTCAATGGAAGGAATAGCGCCCCATTGTTGGTGTCAATGGAAGGAATAGCGCCCCATTGTTGGTGTCAATGGAAGGAATAGCGCCCCATTGTTGGTGTCAATGGAAGGAATAGCGCCTCATCGTTGGTGTCAATGGAAGGAATAGCGCCCCATCGTTGGTGTCAATGGAAGGAATGGTGCCCCAAGGGCCAGATAAAGGCAAGCAAAGGGCCGAAGTTTGGAGACCACTGTTCTATACCATTTTTTATTTTATTTTTTGAGCCTGTAAAGCAATGGAAGGTATAAAATGGTGGTTTCAAGACGAGATCACAATTTTCCCAATCGCTTTCGAAGAGATTGCTGTAGCTTCTTTCTATTTTCACTTCAACAAACTGTACTGACGCTGTCCATTTATGGCCCTTCACAGTTGAATGAATTCGGGAGGTCGATCGAACTTGAGAATGGTAGATTGCTTTTGTTTCTGGCGATCACTTATCATATTTTGCAATTCCCAGTTTAAAGTATTAGGAATTAACTGCAAATTGCCATGAATATTGACAGCTTTCTAGTAGGTATTGGAAATGATGATATTCAGGTATACATATAGATGCTTATGTGGAAATGTAATACACCTAAAGTATATGAAATATTTTGGGGGGGAAAAAAAATCAATTAGACAGCTGCATGTAAATTTGGAATAAATGGCTTTATAAATGTAAGCTACATTAGTGCTGTATTTATGTTGTTTTTTTCCCCAAGCTCCAGCCCATAGAAGCCAGTATATCGGTGTATTAAACACCAAGAAATCTCAGAGGTATTCAATGGTATAGCAACGTGTGTGTGTGTGTGTGTGTGCTTTTGATTTCCCAAAATGTTTTTGGCTTGAGACATTCTATATCCACAGCAAAACTACTGTTTGAGTGAGTTTTTAAATAGCTGGTGTAAAAATGATATATGAATCCATGGCACAGATCGTAGATGGATACACAATATTAGGAATAACAATACAAATTTTATAATGACCTGCAATAGAGCTGCATGATTTTTGATAAAATGAGAATCATGATTTTTTATTTTTTTTGCGTAGAATAAAGATCACAATTCTTGGCGTAACATCATCTTTTTCACATTATACAAAAAAATGGTGCTAACTTTTTTTTTTTTTTTTTTTTTTTTTTTTTTAGCGTTTTAAAAGACTACTGCGCAAATGCAGTATGACATAAAATATTGCAACTTCTGCCGTTTTTTTTATTCTCTAGCGTCACTGCAAAATGTGTGTGTGTGTGTGTGTGTGTGTGTGTGTGTGTGTTCTAATAAATTTTCTAGCAAAAAAGATTTTTAAATTGGAAAAATGTAAACTACTAAGCAACAAGTGTCAGAAAAAGGCTTAAGCATGAAAGGGTTAGGGGTAGGCAACCTCGGCCCTCCAGTTGTTTTGAAACTACAAGTCCCATGAGACATTTCAAAACCCTTGCCTACCACTGGTTAAACTGACCTCCTTTACAGACAGAAGTGCATCCCTTTGATCGCTAAAAGAACAGATGATGGATACAATGTTTCTTTTTATCTCTTTCAGCTGTTATGTTTTTTTGTTATCAAGATAGCAATTTTTTTTTAATGATTAATCGTGCAGCGCTAACTTACAATATAACCTATATTACAAAAAACAATCCAAAAGAGCTCATTCACACCATGACAATTGTTTTCTATGTGCCCTGTCACACTCACTCAGGTGCGTGGCATAAAAATGTGGCATATCTGCATGTTACGTAGGGCATGGGGCTGAATGAATTGCAATTTGAATAGATGGGGGGGGGGGGGGGTGTAAAATGCAACTGATTACACCCAATTTCGATACTACACCAACATGTGCATGTTATATGGATCATAATGGGGGGGTGGGGGTACCAAAAGGGCCACCAACAGCTCAAATTATGACCAATTCAGCAGGATTTGCTCGAATTTCGAACAGTGTATGCCATTTTTACACAACTAGCATATTAAGGAGAGGTCATCAATGGCAGGCTCCATTCTTCTTTTTCTTTTTTTCAGTTTAACATTTTTATTTTGAAACAAACAGAAAGCAAAAAGGCTCCATTCTTCATAGTACGGGTATCCTCACACTGTCTGGTAGGTGGTCCTGGCATTGGATATATTTTTTCACATTAAAGAAATTCCAGGCATTGGCATGGTATACAATAGTCCAGCTTGTGATGTCATCTCCCTGCCTCTCCACCTTTTCAAAGAACATTTTGCAGACGTTTAAAAAAAAAAAAAAAAAATTCAAATCATTCTCTAGATGGTGCCCAAGAGATCAACCTCATTTTGTTCACAATACATGAGGAGCTGCTCCGTGCGGGACCTGGAAGCATGTGGAGTAGCGGTGTATTCTTCAGAGAATTCCAGCTTCCAAGGGCATTGGCCAGTTATGGTGTATACATAGTTATATTGGTCTAAGCTGGACCAATGTAATTATGTATAACATTAACTATGCCTGGAATTCTTCTTTAAAGCAGAACTTCACTTACTACAGAGTTTATTTTTATTTATTTTTTTATATGCTGAGACAAGCTTTCTTGCCTCCTTCTCCCATGCTCATCTCCAGGATTTCTCCAGAGCCTCTCTCATCCTCTGGAACTCTCTACCTCAACCTGTCTGGTTATCTCCTATTCTAGCTGCCTTCAGGTAATCCCTAAAAAGTCATCTCTTCAGGGAAGTCTATCATGCTTCCAACTAATCTTTTACCGCTTCCTTCAGCTCACCCTCCCCCCCCCCCCCACAGTTAAAACCTTTTTGTACCACCGGCCCCACCCTATTAGATTGTAAGCTCTTCTGAGCAGGGCCCTCTTAATCCTATTGTAACTGTATTGTCTCCCTTTTTATACTGTAAAGCACTGCGTAAACTGTTGGCACTATATATCGCTGTGTATACTGGATTTATTTACATTTAGGAAACAGGTACCTTTGTTTTGACAGGTACCCACTCCTACTTCCTCATGGGGCATGTCACAGGTCTCAGGAGGCTGCAGGTCCATTCACAAAGTGCAGCATGGCTTGCCCATGGGCATTGGAGAGCCGGCCGTGAAACCATGGGGGGGGGGGGGGGTCACAGCGGCTTCCCACAATTTAACATGGCAGTGTCGGGGACCTGAAGACCAGCACGAAGAACCAGCCTGGTTGAAGACAACGCTGGATCCCTGGGCTGGTGAGTGTCTTCTTCTCAAAGGTCAGCAGCTGCAGTATTTGTAACTGCTGACTTTCATTTATTTAAAACTGAAGTTCCCCTTCAAGTGCCTGCATGCTAAGTAATGTGCAAGTGTAAAGCCCCGTACACACGATCGGTTTAACTGATGAAAACCGTCCGATGAATGGTTTTCATCAGACAAACCGATCGTGTATGGTACCCATCGGTCTTTTTTCCATCGGATGGAAAAAATAGAACTTGTTTTAAAAATTTCCGATGGATCAAGAACCGATGGTAATTTGCGATCGTCTATGGGCAAGTCCATCGGTTAAAAAACCCACGCATGCTCAGAATCAAGTCGACGCATGCTCAGAAGCATTAAACTTAATTTTTCTCGGCTCATCGGAGTGTTTTACGTCACCACGTTTGGAACGGTCGGTTTTTAGACTGATGGTGTGTGGCCAAGACTGATGAAAAACAGTTTCATCGGATTTCCGATGGTCAAATCCATCGGACGAAAATCCATAGGTTATCCGATCGTGTGTACAGGGCTTAACACTTAGAGGTAATAGATACCTGACAACAGATGTCACAGTTCTCCCCATTATCCTCATCTGCTTTTCTGTCCACAAGAATGAAGCCACTTTTGCTTAACCATCATTCAGGGTTGGCATCTAGTTCCTGGACAAACAGAATGACCGCTCAAAGTGAATTGTAAAGGTAAATAAAAAAAATAGAAAAATAACAAACCTCTCTATACTTGCCTGCTCTGTGCAATTGGTATTGCACAGAGTGGCCGCAAACTTTCTCTATTCAGGTTCTCCACCGGTGCTCTTGGCCCCTCCCCTCTGTCCAGTGGACCCATAGGAAGCCGCTTCCCCTGGGGGCACTTGTGCATGCTCGCACCTGAGCCACGCTGCTGCATCCATTGACACAGACAGTGGGACTCGGCCCCGCTCACTCGTCACTGGCTTTGATTGACAACACTGGGAGCCAATAGCTGCCGGTACTCCAGCAAAGCCAACGAGACCCAGAAGGGAGGGGAGAGAAGAGCTGCAGACGTGCATGGCGCTGGATCGAATGAGGGCTCAGGTAAGTAAAAGGTGGAGTGAGGATGGTTTTGACAGGTACCCATCTGCATTTATGGGAGACCTAGGTGCGGCAAGCTCCCCCGGAAGTTCGGACCCCCCCTCCTCCTTCCCCCACTGCCAGGACATTCACAAAGCGCAGCGCAGTAGGGAACCAGCTGTGAAGCCGCAAGGCAAGACTAGGCAATGGTGGTGGCAGCACCCGAGAGCCAATGGAAACATTGGCCGGGTTGCCGACATCGCTGGATTCCAAGACAGGTAAGTGTCCTAATATTAAAGAGGAAGTAAACCCCCAAAAAAAATTCCTGCAAGAAAAAGGCATAATGAGCTAGTTAAGCATAGCTTACCTGTAGGTGCAAGTTGTCTGGTTGGGTTTACAACCACTTTAAAGCGGTTGTATTGCCCGCTTGGTGATTTTTACCCACAGGTAAGCCTATAATAAGGCTTACCTGTAGGTAAAAAGAATATCTCCTAAACCTGCAAGGTTTAGGAGATATTGACCCTGCATGCAGCGGTGCATGCACTCGGAAGGTCCGGCGTATCCTGCTGGAACTTTCCAAAACGAAGGGCATGCGTTGCATACTAGCACATTATGCTATTGTCTTTGTAGGGTTTTTTTTTTTTTTTTTTTTTGGTTTGTTTGTTTGTTTTTTTTTCAGTGGTTTACTACCGCTTTTAAAAGTCAGCGGCTACAGTCTGACTACTAGAGTGAGGAAATGCTCCTTCCTGCATGCAGCAGACTGATGATATCATCTTGGCTTGGGCAAAGCCACTTGACTTAGAAAATAAGTATAGGAATATTATTATTATTATTATTATTATTATTATTATTATTATTATTATTATTATATTAATTTTTTATTTTATCATACTTGCCTAGATGGCTGCTGCATCTGTGTCTCGCCGGGGTTCTAACACTGAGAACTGAACGATCAAACACTGCCGATCGCTCGGTTCTCACATCTCCAGCTTACTGAAGCACTGGGCTGTAGAGGGGGCAGGAGCGGCCAGCTCATGCTCTCTGCGGCTCATTGAGAGCCTGAGCCGGGTGGCGGTCCTGGCATGTGGGCAGATCCTGAGCATATGGTCGCAATCTTGCCCGAGCCTGGACCCGCTCTGTGACGTCAGCTGACAATGTGCTTCAACCCGCTGTCTGCTGAAAACAGGTCACAGAAGTGGAGAACAAACTGATCCAGAGGTACAGCCAAACAAGTTTTGGCTGTACTTATTTTTTAAACGCAAGGATGTTTTTTATGATGAAGAAAAATAAAGCTATTGAGAGAGAGAGAGCTATAAAGAAAAATGATACTGTTGCTGTGTATTGTTGTGAGGAATTTATTCATGCAGATTGAAAGGTCCACTTTAATAACTGACAGTTATTTGGCAACATAATTAGCAGAGCGTTAAGGAGTTAACATATTTCAGTAAGCAGGGCTGATTGTTAACATATACGATGGGTGGGGATAACTGAAATATTCTGGTCTGTCACCTTAATAGCTTTTAAACTTGGCAACTCCATCCTAATCTGATCCTTCGATTTTTGCATATTTAATATCTGTTCAGGCTTGCGTTTTTTTTTTTTTTTTTTTTTTTTTCTTCTCGTCAGTCAGGTATTCCTGTGGAGAGAAATCCCCACCAGAATTTCCAGTTCTGAGCATCTGCCTTAATTGTGACAAGTCCAGGTGATGGTGTTTTAATTCCCTGATGAATGTTTCATGATGCACAGTAAATAAGTCACTGATCGTTCCAGCTGTATGAGAGTGACGTCCTCATTCTGTCCTTATACAGGAGAAGAGACTTCATTTACTGCAGGGACATTTTATCACTGCAGCCTATATGACTGTAGGTCATGCTGGGCACTATCCCTCATTGGTGCCCACCCCAAACTGACTTGGGGGGGTTGCCATGGCTGATCCCCTTTTTAGAGTCCTTTATTGAGTTGCTGACCTGGAACGCCATGCAAGTTAGAGCGAAGTCTGAACTCCTAATATCAAAATTTTGCTGAGGGGCCTCATAATTTGTAGTTGCGCCCCCTGGTATCCACTGTGGGATTATGGAAATGTTAAAAATTTGTCTTTAACAAAGTTAGTCTACAGCAACCTTTCTCAACCAAGGTTCTGTGGAACCCTAATGTTCCTCTAGATTTCTAGGGGTTCCTTGAGAAATTGGCAAATTCAGCCTCTCGGATTAATAACCACTGACACCAATGATCCTTTTTTGCTATCTGTAAGGAGGTCTTCTTCCCAATGATAAAAATAGTAATTATTAGCAGGCTGGCATACACTAGTAGAGTTTCATTTGAAAATATTCACTTTCTGATCAATCATTTGATTATCTCCCACTGATACCAATGACGGAGCACTATTCCTCCCACTGATACCAATGACGGAGCACTATTCCTCCCACTGATACCAATGACGGAGCACTATTCCTCCCACTGATACCAATGACGGAGCACTATTCCTCTTACTGACACCTACTTCGGTGGGCACTATTGCTTCCACCTCCCACCAACGATGGGGCACTATTGCTCCCACTGATACACTGGCCACAGTCTGGCCCCCTCAAAGTCTGCTGGACAATAAACTGGCCCTTTTTGTTTGGAAAGTTTGGAGACACCCTGATCTAAAGGTTCGTTGGGTCAAACCAAAGTTGTTTTTCGACAGTAGTGACCAGAACATTCGAAGGAGCAGGATGGAATCTTTTTCACAAAAAGTGAATGTTTTCATTTGGGGAAAATCGTACAAATTGTAATGAAACCGGTTTTATACACCTGCGATTCCATTGAAATGGCAGATCTGGAAGAAATATAAAGGGCTTTCAATAGTTGACCTAATTATGGTCTGAACGAATGTTCTGCTGAACACGTTTTCTACGAAATTCAAATTAAAATGTAGCTGTGTGTGGCCAGCTTGAGACTGGAACATTATTTCAAGGGTTCCTCTTGAGAAAGGCTGGTTTACACCATTTGTACAATTTTACATGTCAACAATTGAACATTCTCAATTGGAATTGACCTTATGTCTTTTCACTTGTCAAAGTTGGTAATACACCATGTCTTTGCAGAGCAGCATGTTCTGGTTTTGAAAGAGAGAGAACATTGAAGATCCTTCTTCCCTTCTTTTTTGTTTTTTTTAATTGTGATCCCATCGGTGACATAATTTTTCTCTGGATTTCTTCAGGTTCTCTAGTACACACAGCACCCTTTTCCAGCTAAACTGGCTCTTTCAGTGTTCATGTCACAGTGATTACTGGCAGTTCCTCCAGGATGCAGAAGTCCATCCCACTGAATGGCCAAATTTACATGAACTAACAAATGACAGACACCTGAGCATAATAACGCACTGTAATTCAAGCACAAGCTTTTACAGGGACAACATCTGTACAGACCTGAGCAAGTTACAGGCACAATACCTGAGGGCAGATTCCAATTCTATTTTTTCAGCTAATCTTGCAAAGTCTCTAGTGACTTCTCGTGGGGACTTCTGTTTCTATAGCTCTAGACAAAACTCAAAGTGACAGATGTATGAGTGTCCCGGTTCTTCCGCTCCACATATTCACCATACTGACCTCCTTTCTGATAGGAAGGCATGTATGAATGGTCATTGGGCATTTCATTTATTTCCATCTCCCAATACATTTATAGCTGTTGCGGTGAGATGAGTCCCAGTTGCCTTCGATTTCCAGGGACAGTCCCTTGTGGATATTTCTGTCTGTAGCAATGTTACTCATTTTTAAAATTGGCCACTTTTGTTTTTAGGGCTCTTACACATGGTATAAACAAGACCAAGGAAAGATCCAAGCTTTACTCGCCAGCCAGCCTGCTGACAACCGAATCAACCTATTTAACAGTATGCGTTAAAACAGGGGTTTGGTCTGCACACATTTGCAAATAAATGCGTAAGCCACAGAGCCTCGTCACGGCACCCTGGTATATGTGGTCCTATATCTAGCTTATGAGTGACTGATGCACAGGCATTCTGATGGGTAGGTGGAAGTCCACTTAGCCCCTTCAGCATAAGTGCCAGTGTTTTTTTAATGTTTTAGAATTGTCTAGAAATGCTGGGAAAATAATGCTAATGGTACCTTATGGTATATGCTGGGCAAGGGCTATTTAAAATAATTTTTACAAGAAAAGAGGTTCACTGAGCCATACTAAGTCATTTCTAGGACCCTATGGGGTTGATTTACTAAAACTTGGAGAGTGTAAGGCTTGGTTCACACCAAGTGGCTGAGGGTGCGGGAATTGCTGAAACCACCCACAGTGAAAACGTGCTGCTATGAGAAAATGCCCGGGGCTGCCACTCATTCTGAAATGTGTAAAATCACAGTGCAGGTGCAGGGAAATTAATTACATGGTCAAAATGGCCATGAAATTTTCCTGCGGGCCTCGTTTTGAAAAAGTTGCATGCACCGTTCTCTGCAGGAAACGCAGGCATGGCAGATCATTAAAATGAATTGGCTGTCGTGCCTGTGCAATCACGGCCCACAGAAACGCATAGATATGAATCTAGGATTCAAAAAGTTGCTAAAAGACAAAGGATGAAAATCAAACTGGCTGAGACTAAAGATACTCATGATTCCATGATCAGGGACCTCATATAGATATTGACTACAGCTGTCAGGTCTGGAAGAGTCAATCTGCAGGGTTTGGAAACCATTCCTCATTGCTATTGTTGCCCCCTGAGGTAAGTGGTGCTGGCAGCATTTGTTATGTCTCTAGTCTAATACCCTTTCACCTCTTCATTCACTGTAATGCTGTAACCCACCAGTGGTCTGGAGTGTTTGAATTCACTCGGATTGTTTCTACCGGTCAAACCACACACTGATATCTGTGGGCACCCTAAGATCTCTTATCATGCTAGGGGAAGTATGATAAGAGATCTTGGGGTCTGATACTATCTAACAGTTTGCACCAACTGGAGAGTTTTTACAGTGAGCTTGTACTTTGCCCATACTTGGTAAAGGAACACATTTTCTTTGTAGGGGCACCATAGCCAGGTTATATTTGCCTTTTCCACATTCCTCAACTGCAGGAGCACCTGAAATTTCTGTTCAAGTTTCCACTTTCTTAAAGTCAAAACCAAGCCTTCATAAGCTCTTCTATGGGGTCTGGCATTTATGTGCTCGGGTACCCAGAGCTGCGTTATGAAAAGGCAGGTGGAGTGTTCCTTCAGACTGAAAACACATAGTCAGCAGTGCCTATTAAAAAAAGGTAATTTAATTTGGAATAAATTTGTACAAGCTTCAGGAGGTGGACCTTCATCTCCTGAAAAACATTGGCTGTATCAGATAGATAGATATGTAGCGGGTATGTACTTTTTAAACTGGGGAGGACACCAGTGATGCATAGTTCCCTGCGGCCCAGCAGGTGGCGCTGTCACTTTGGGCCGGGGTTGAACCATCGCTGCAGTGCCGTACCCTTTGTGACCTCTCGCAGCGGTTGTACGGCGGGGCGGGGAACCCGCCGTGCTTGCTGGGAGGGGGTATAAAGGGGGCGGACATCTTCGCAACGAGGTTCGTGTCCCGCGCACCTTCAGCCTGAGGGCTGTGTTTGCGGTCAGTGTCCAGGCGGCCTAGGCCTGGACACTTGGAGTTTGTGTTCCATCCCAGACACCTTCAGTCTGGGGTGAGGTACTCAGCCAGAGGCCTGGTGCCCAGTACCTTCCGCTGGGTCCCGCGAGGGAGGGATCATCCTAGGGGGCCCCGGGAGTGGGGCCCCTGAATCCAGAGGCGTAAGGGACCGGAGGAGGGACTCGCCCTAAGACCTGGTGCAGCAGGTTGCCAGTGCCGGGTGAACCTCTGGAGACCACCCGGAGGGATATCTTTCCCGAACAGGGGCCAAGTTCAAAGAGGAAGTTCAGTCCACGTTCAATGACCGGTGGCAGCGGTCCAGCTATTTCAATCAGGTCAGTGGCAGAGGCCTGCTATTAGGCCTGTGGCAGGGGCCTCAACAGTTCATCCGGTCGGTGGCAGCGACCAAAACTCACGGTCGTTGGCAGAGACCGTGCGCCAGGCCTATTCGCTAGAAGAAAAGGAATAGAGTTCAATTGTGCCTGGGCCTACTCGTTCCCACACCCCCATGTTCGTCTGTTATTGGAAGTTCAACTGATTGTGTCCACCGTATTGTACGAGAAATAAAGGAGTGTTGGACTTTCGATTGGTGTGGGGCTCTATTATTGGCAGACACGTTTCCATGGAACAACAAGGCTTCATATGCAGTGGACAGACCCGGGAGGTAAATCAACTAACTTTGCTCAACCCTCTTATACACACGTGGGGAGAGCTTGGCGTAGTGTTCCTGCACTCTCCTCTCCCAGGTACCCCTAGACACAAGCCATTCACAGAGGCAAGAGGGAGAGTGAGGTTCTGCTACGTATGTATGTATGTATGTGTAGCGGCACCCCCTTTTCCCACTTCTCCCTCTTTCTCTCTTTGCGGCTGGCTGACTAGTCTAGGGGTACCAGGGAGAAGAATGGGGGGGGGGACGCACCACCAGCTCATGCCCTCTGATGTGTGTTATGCAGAGGCGTGAGCTAAACCTTTTACCTTCGGGTCTGTGTTCACGTCCGGAGCTTCAGCTTCTCTTGTGGAGGATGATTGCCCCTGTCACAGGCAGGGGCACTTGGCTTCCAGTAACTTGAGTTCCACACCAAATAAAGTCCAACACTTATTTATTCTGTTAGAGCAACAAATAGTAGGCTGGTTGAACTTAAAGAACAGACAGGTGTGGGAAGGAGAAGGTCCCGGCACAATCAAAGAATTAAAGTTCTCTCCTGTTCCATATAGTGCAAACAGGCTTGGCGCACAATCGCTGCCACCGACCGTGAATTTGGTTTCTGCCACAAACCCTGGTGAGAATAGGGGCCTTTGCCACAGACCTTTAAATAGAGGTCTCTGCCACCGACCTAGTTAAGTTGGATCCCCGCCACTGACCACAAGAACATAGGATAAATGGCCCCTGTCAGGGAAAGACATCCATCGGGACGGTCTCCAGAGGCCCACACCGTCACCGGCATTATGCTGTACCAACTCTTCGGGAGGGCCACATCTCTGGTCCCTTACGCCTGGATTCGGACACCCTAGGAATACCTCATCCCTCGCGGGACCCAGTGGAAGGTACTGGGCCCCAGGCCTTCTTGCAAAGTACCTCACCCCAGGCTTAAGGTGCCTGGGATTGAACTTGACTCCACGTGCCAAGGACACCTGGACACGGACGGACGAACGGACAGCAGCCCCAGGCTGAAGGTGCCTGGTGCTCGGACCCCTCGTGCGCAAGATGTCCGCCCCCTTTATACCCTCTTCCAGCAAGCACAGCGGGTTCCCCGCCCTGCCGTACTGCCGCTGTGAGAGGACAAAAAGGGCACGGCCCTACAATGGTGGTACAACCCCAGCCCAAGGCCACAGCTCCACCCAGGGGCCGCAGGGAACTGGACACCATTGACATCCCCCACAAACAAAAACAACCATAAAACCCTCGTAATTGCTGCATTTGGGCCATGCTACCGCCCAAATACTCCCCCTAAATATTGATACCCGCTATAATATATATATATATACACACGCATACACACAAAAATTTCCAACAAAGATAGCCGTGTGTGTGTGTGTGTGTGTGTGTGTTTTTTTTATATAGGAGCTCCCAGCCAAATATCCAAGATTTTATGTTTGCTTGAGTGATCAGAGAGACCGCAGCCTAGGACCTGCATTACCTTCTCCAAAGAGAACCCCCCCCCCCCCCCTTTTTTTTTTTTTTTTTTTTTAGGTCCACAATTTAAACCAATTTTCATTCCTACTCGTTCAAAACTACCGCATAAACACCAGTTACCCATACTGGAAACTAATGAGTATTTACTCAGGGCTTCAGTAGAGGGGAACTTTTGAGTAAGGTGGATCAAGCCACCCTATGGTTCCTTCTTTAAAGCTAAGCCACTATGTTGTCTAGTATTGGCAAAAGAATAGGCTCACATTTAAGATTTTTATTTCAGCTTCTTATCATTTACAAGTGTAAGGGTTTGGCAAAAATAAATATAGATTAATGTAACAGATTCCTTTTTCAGGTAGTAAATCATTCATGGATTTAAGCTGCCTAAAGTTTGTTTGTGGAGCGTTGCATTTACATAAAGGCAGCTTTACTGCTGTTCTTAAACTATAAATGGATGATTGGAGAACGTTTTTTGATTATCTGCAGTGTGGTTTTTAGCATTGCACACCTAATTATTGGATTGAACAAACAAGTTTCAAAGGATGAAACCAAACTGTAGAACATTTGTAAAACTAGCAAAACTTTTTCGAAGTGCATTCTTCTGTGTACCTATTTTTTGGGATGCTGGAAAAAAAAATGTGTTTCTAGTAAGAAAGGAGTAGATTTTGTTTTTTTACATTAAAGCCGGGTTAACACTGGTGCGACACGACACTTGTCCTACTTTGGATCCGACTTTCCTCTGCGACTTTGCGCCGACATACGTCCGACTTTCAATGAACGGGGATCTGACTTGGATCCCTGCCAATACCAGGCACAGTGTTTGGTATGAATCTTGAGGGGGAACTCCAAGCCAAATTTTAAATAAACCGGCATGGGTTCCCCCTTCAAGAGCATACTAGGCCCTTCAGTTTGGTATAGATTTTAAGGGGAACCCCCTACGCCAAAAAACGGCGTGGGGGTCCCCCCAAAATCCATGCCAGACCCTTATCCGAGCACGCAGCCTGGCTGGCCAGGAAAGGGGGTGGGGACGAACGAGCGCCCCCCCCCTCCTGAACCGTACCTGCCCACATGCCCTCAACATGGGGGGGGGGGGGGTTGCTTTCTTTGGTGCCCCCCACCCCAAAGCACCTTGTCCCCATGTTGATGAGGACAAGGGCCTCTTCCCGACAACCCTGGCCGTTGGTTGTCGGGGTCTGCGGGCGGGGGGCTTTAATAAGGGGGGGGCCCAGATCCCGGCCCCCCACCCTATGTGAATGAGTACCCATTAAACGGATTTTTAAAAAAACTGTTAGCATTTCTGGCATGCCGGGAATGTAACTGTCACATTTGCTTGTGCGTTCAACCAAAACTGTCAAACCATCAAATGGCTGGTGTCATAACTGACAGTGTGCAGCACCATGGCAGTTGCAGATCAAACAGAAGCTAATGCTGCGTACACACGATCAATTTTTTCGACGGTGAAAACACCGTAGAGAAAATCTACGTTAAAAACGAGGAACAGCTTGTTCCCCCCCACACACGCCCGTTTTAAATGTCTTTTTTTTTTGGTCGAAAAAAACGACCGTGTGTGGGCTCCGCGGCAGTGTTTCCCTATGGGAAACACTGCCGCGGAAAACATGTCGAAAAAAAACGACGAGAAAAATTAGAACATGTTCTAATTTTTCTCGTCGTTTTTAATGCCGTTTTTCTCGTCGAAAAAAACGACAGCCCACAGACGGCTGTGTGTACGCGGCATAAGAGTCAGGTTTCTTGGGTAAAAAGCATAGGAGAGTCTAGTTTCGCTTTAAAAGCATTTTACAATTCTCCAATGTAATAGATTTATTTATTACAGATACTTTTATAGCGCCGTCAATTTACACAGCGCTAATCCACATTTCTGATAAGTTTACATTTTAGGTCACCTTGCTGTATTCTTTTTGTACAAAGCACCGACAATATACTTTGCCAAAAATCTTGTCTTATATGTGCTGGAGGCTATTTACTGTTTGCTGAGCAACCTGACACCCTGAAGGTGAAATTCTGATTGAATTTTTAATGAGCATTGCACTGATGGAAGAATAATTTACAGTGCCTTAAAGTATTCATACCCCTTGAGATATTCCACATTTTATCATGTTGCAACCAAAAATGTAAATGTGTTTTATTGGGATTTTATGTGAAAGACCAACACAAAGTGGCACATAATTGTGAAGTGGAAGGAAAATGATAAATGGTGTTCCAATTATTATTATTATTATTATTATTATTTTTTTTTACCAATAATCATCTGAAAAGTGTGGCGTGCATTTGTATTCAGCCCCCTTTACTCTGATACCTCGAACTAAAATCTAGTGGAACCAATTGCCTTCAGAAGTCACCTAATTAGTAAATAGTCCACCGGTGTGTAATTTAATCTCAGTATAAATGCAGCTATTCTGTAAAGCCCTCTGAGGTTTGTTGGAGAACCTTGAGTGAACAAATGGCATCATGAAGGCCAAGGAACACACCAGACAGGTCAGGGATAAAGTTGTGGAGAAGTTTAACGCAGGGATAGGTTTATAAAGATAATATCCCAAGCTTTAAACATCTCACAGAGCACTGTTCAATTCATCATGTGAAAATAGAGTATGGCACAACTGCATACCTACCAAGACATGGTCGTCCACCTAAACTGACAGGCCGGAGAAGGATCGCTTTAACCAGAGAAGCAGCCAAGAGGCCCATGGTAATTCTGGAGGAGCTGCAGAGATCCACAGCTCAGGTGGGAGAATATGTACACAGGACAACTATTAGTCGGGCACTCCACAAATCTGGCCTTTTATAGAAGAGTGGCAAGTAGAAAGTCATTGTTGAAAGAAAGCCATAATAAGTCCTATTTGCAGTTTTTGTAAGAAGCCATTTGGGGGACACAGCAAATGTGGAAGAAGGTGCTCTGGTCAGATGAGAGCAAAATTCAACTTTATAGCCTAAAAGCAAAATGCTATGTGTGGCGAACAACTAACACTGCACACCATCCCCACCGTGAAACATGGTGGTGGCAGCATCATGTTGTGGGGATGCTTTTCTTCAGCAGGGACAGGGAAGCTGGTCAGAGTTGATGGAAAGATAGATGGAGCGAAATACAGGGCAATTATTTATTTATTTTTTTAAACATTTTTATTGAACTGTATATACATACAAGATATTTATACATGGTACAAGGGCAATACATTATCAATCGTAAATAAAAAGTTGTGCGCAGTCCTTCGGCTCAAGCAAGACCCATACGACATCACCAATTATTCTAGAGTTCATCAAGTAAGGGTTGCTGTATTATCCAACCATCGGTCCCATACTTTGTTATATTTAGAAGGGCAACCCCTGTTAAGGTACAAACATTTTTTATAGGGAAGGCTACCATTGGTTTCAGATTTTCATTCTTCAAATGTAGGGGGCAACGACCTCATCCATTTCCTGGCAATAACCCTCCTAGCCAAGAATAACGTTTCGTGCAGGAAAGTCTTTGTAAATTTGTCTGTCAGGGTTCGAGGAATATCCCCAATATACAGGGTTTTGGGTTCAGAGTGAGAGGTGATCCCATAGTATCGTGAATAAAGTCAACAATTTGTTTCCAAAAACTCTGAATTTTTGTGCATGCCCAAAGTAAATGAAAAAACTTGCCTTTTTCTCTCATGCACTTCGGGCAAGAGTTGGGGTTATTCCTTTTTAAATCTGTAGACTCGGAGAGGAGTGAGGTATGCATAATGTACAATTGTGTTAGTCTATCAGATAGTCTGGGGGACACCGCCTTACAGGTGTCCAGGGCCTCACTCCACTCCTCATCCAGATCTCCTCCCCCCCTCTCCCAGCGTGGTTTAATGTCGTATGCCAGTTTCGTTGAGGATGGGGTAATTAGCATAGAGTAGAATGGAGATATATATGTTTTTGGGGGTCTGTACTCTTAACTATAGCTATAATAGAGTTGGGAGAGGATTGTGGAGGTGCATCTGGAAACTGTGCGGACATGGCATGGCGTACCTGAAGGCACCTGTAAAACGTAGAGTCTGGGAGTGCAAATTCCTACTGAAGGGCGTGAAAGGTCTTGATCTCCCCATCTGAGAGAAGGTGGTGTAGATAGTGTATCCCGTGTGTGCTCCAAAGTTCTGAATCAGGAATTTGGGACAATTCTGGCATGCGTTTGTTGTGCCTTAGTGGGGTGTAGTCATTGAGTGGGGTGATCCCCCAACTTATCCATGGCAATGTCCCAGATACGGCGGTAATGGTATAAGAGGGTAGTTCTCCCAACCGATTCAGTACCCCGTAGGCTAACCGCTATCTCACTGATCAGGTCTATTGAGAGCTGTGTAGAGATGTGGCAGCTAAGAGTGGTAAACCTTTTCTTTGTCTGTCTTATCTATGTGAAATAATTGAGAAGCTACATAATAGAAATTGAGGTCCGGGAGGGCTGTTCCCCCAAAATTAGTGGGATTTTTGAGATGAGCTTGTCTGTTACTACCCCAAACAAAAGGTTTAAGTAGAACTTCAAAACATTTAAAGTGTTTAAGGGGGATGTATACTGGGGAGTGCCAGATGACATATAATATTTTGGGGAGTAGACCCATTTTAATTAAGTTGATATGCCCCCACACCCCTAATGGTAGCCGAGACCATACTTGTATTTTAGCTTGAATTAATCAGTACAGGAGCTCAATATTAAGGGCAATGTAGTCTGCTGGGGATCTAGCGATAGTGATCCCTAAATATTTGATGGTGCTTGCTCTGATTAGGGGGAGCTGGGCCTGTGTCTTTGAGGGTGGGAAATTGTCAATTGGAAGGATCTGGGATTTATCCCAGTTGATCCCAAGTCCCGAAAATGATTCAAAGTGCTCAATTGTATCTAGGGCGAGTTGTAGGGAGGGGCCCGAGTCAGCCAGATACAACCGTGTCATTAGCATACATGCAGATTTTTTCTGTTAAAGTGCCTTTGTTCAAACCCTGTATTCCCGGATTGCCTCGGATGGATATGACCAGAGGTTCTGCCGCCAGGGCATATAATAATGGGGAGAGTGGGCAGCCCTGTCGCGTGCCTCTAGTTAGGTTAAACACCTCAGACGGCAATCCATTGGCTACCACTCTGGCCGACTGGTTCTGGCAGAGGAGTTTAATCCATTTAATGAACCGGCCTTCAAAGCCATATCCCTCCAGGCATCTCCAGAGGTACCCCCACTCCACGGAGTCGAACGCTTTGGCCGTATCCAGTGTCACCACTACTCGTTCACCTACGTTGGCATGTGTGGCTTGGAGATTAATATATTGTTTCCTAAGGTTAAAGGAGGTGTTACGGCCAGGCATAAAACCTGCCTGGCCTTTATGTATGAAGGACAAAATTAACTGATTGAGACGGATGGCTAGGACCTTCGCTAGGATTTTAATATCTACTTGAAGTAGTGATATGGGCCTATATGATTTTGGGTATCCCGGATCTTTGCCTGGTTTTGGGATAAGTACAATAATAGGGTATTCTCTCATGGAAGGGGGTAGACCAAAGTTTTCGAACAGGTAATTGTATGTAGCACATGGACCTTTCTTTTTCGTACATCACGGGACACAGAGCGACTTAGTCATTACTAATGGGTTATATAGTTTACCTTCAAGTGCTGGCACTGGCAACTTCCAAACCGGAAGTACCCTCCCCTATATAAGCCCCTCCCATCCGGGAGCACCTCAGTTTTTTGCCAGTGTCTAAGGTGTTGGCCAAAGAGTAACATGTGTTTTTCACTGGGCTTGCGTACAGGTTCTTTTACGGGCCTTAGTAAGCTGTTCCGGATCCCACCAAAAAAGCTTCATAGCTAAACGGTCGGTACCCGGGCCTTGCAGAGAGCAAGGTTTTGCCTGTAATGCCTCTCTTAGGAGGGCTGGACCCTGGGATCCAGAGCTCTGGTCATACCCACGACCAAGATGTTTTCTGTGCAGGGTGCTATACAGGTCCAGGGGAGTGGAATCCTTGGGAACCCGGTCCCTGAAGGTTTAATTACAATGCCTGCCGTGATAGGTGAAGTTTGGGCTTCTGTGGACCAAACAGAGTCCTGCGGCGGGGAACAGGTAAGTGGGGGCCCCCAGGAACTTGGTTCTATTGGGGGACCCCCAAGCCTAATTTGTCTTTCTGTCTGTTACCTAACGGTATTCCCGCTAATATCTGTGTATGCCTGTAACTACTGAAAAATGTAAAATTTTAATAGTAGTCAAGAAAAAAAAAAAAAAAAGAGGACCGCGGTACCTGTGTTAAACCACTAGAGGCCGCTGTGGTCCATTTTTTCTTGTCATGTGGATCTTTGGTTTTCTCAAGTCAAAAGATCCAGGCAGTTGGTAAGTTCTCTGTGGGAATCCACTTCCTCTGCCCTGTTGCTGCGCTCATCCACCGCACAGGCCCTCCGGCAAAAAGGGCCCTGGCTCCTAGTCCCTGCTTGGTTTTCGAAAAGGGCGCCAATGGTGCGCGCACGCGGGCGCGTGCACGCGCCTCCTATGAAAAATTGGAGTCTTTACTAAAATCTGCTTTCTCTACAGCAAGCATGGTGACACAACCTGCGGTAGCAGCTATTGGAGTCTGCCAAGCGGTGAAAGATCAGTTGAAACAAGTCTTAAGGGACTTGCCAGATCAGCAGGCTCTTGCCCTAGCTGACCTACCTAGAGCCTTGTGTTTTGCGGTGGACGCCATAAAGGATACAATCCAACAGGCCTCCCGCTTTACGCTGTCTGTAGTACATATGCGTAGGCTTCTATGGCTCAAAAACTGGTCTGCTGAAGCCCCCTGTAAGAAATTGCTGGTTAGCTTCCCATTTCATGGAGAACGCTTATTTGGAGAAGATCTGGACAAATATATCCAGAAAATTTCTGCCGGTAAAAGTTCACTCTTACCGGTTAAGAACAAGAGTAGAAGTCCTTCTTTTAAGAGGCCTACTTCTCCAGTCCCTGGCACATCGGCTGTGAAACAGTTCCGACGGCCTCCGCGGTCAAATTCAGGGGGCAGAAATCAGGGACAATCACAGGGTAACAAGAAACCCTGGGTCAAGAGAGGTACAAAACCTCCCCCCAAGTCATGAAGGGTTGCCCCCACTCAATCGGGTGGGGGGAAGACTTCAGTTGTTCACAGAGACCTGGCGGGACACCATCAGAGACAGATGGGTGCTCTCCGCAGTAAGTCTGGGATACAAGCTGGAGTTAAAAGACACTCCTCCTGCCCAATTTATGAGGTCAAACGTGCCAAGCGATCCCCAGAAGAGAGGATCCCTCCTTCTGGCACTAGAACAACTATTGCTCCAAGGTGTAATCATGAAGGTTCCCCTGGAAGAAAGTGGGTTCGGGTTTTACTCAAACCTTTTCACAGTCCCCAAACCAAATGGGGACGTGAGGCCCATATTAAATCTAAAAGGGCTAAACAAGTTCCTAAATATCAGGACTTTTCGGATGGAGTCGATCCGATCGGTGGCCACCGCCCTACAAGGGCAGGAATGGTTAGCCTCGATCGACATAAGGGATGCTTATCTGCATATTCCCATCTTTCCGGCCCACCAGAAATTTCTACGCTTTGCAGTAGAAGGGTGCCATTTTCAGTTCAGAGCCTTACCTTTCGGTCTGGCCACAGCACCACGAGTGTTAACAAAAATTCTGGCCTCACTACTGGCCAATCTAAGAACACAAGGTGTAACGATAATGGCATAGCTAGACGACCTGCTACTAATAGACCACTCAGTGGAAAAGCTGGAAGTAGCTATTCACAAGACAATCAAGTATCTGGAATATCACGGTTGGATTATCAACCGGGACAAGTCAGCTCTAAGACCAGTCAGAAGTCTGGAATACTTAGGGCTAAGGCTGGATTCAAATCAGAGAAAGATTTTCTTACCTCCAGAAAAGGTGTCGTCTTTAAAAGATTTGACCCACTTAGTGGGTACAAAAAGAAAACCATCCATACGCCTGTGCATGAGGCTGCTGGGAAAAATGGTGGCTTCATTCGAAGCAGTACCCTACGGTCAATTCCATTCAAGGAACTTGCCGAGGGCCATACTGTCAGCCTGGAACAAAAAAGTTCAGGCTTTAGACTTGCCAATGTCCCTGTCCCCTTCCGTTCGCAAGAGCCTCCATTGGTGGTTGGTGCCCCAGAATCTGGAAAAAGGGAAACCCTTCAGTCCGGTTTCTTGGAAGGTGGTCACTACAGATGCCAGCCTCATAGGCTGGGGGGCAGTACTGGAGCAATGGTCTCTCCAGGGCAAGTGGTCAGAAGCAGAGAAGGCCCTGCCCATCAATCTCTTAGAGATACGAGCAGCCCGGTATGCCCTAGTAGCATGGACATCCAAACTCCAAGGGTCCCCTGTCAGAATTCAATCAGACAATGCCACAGCAGTGGCATATATCAATCACCAGGGTGGCACCAGGAGTCGTGCAGCCCAGAGGGAAGCGAATTGCATCCTGGAATGGGCAGAAAGATATGTCCCAGCCATATCCACGGTTTTCATCCCAGGAGTGGAAAATTGGAAAGCGGACTTTTTAAGTCGCCAGCAATTATGCCCGGGGGAATGGTCTCTTCACCCCGAGGTTTTCCAGGCAATATGCCAGCGGTGGGGAACACCGGATGTAGATCTGCTAGCATCCAGATTCAACGCAAAGGTGGACAGGTTTGTCTCTCGGACAAGGGATCCCCTAGCTTGCGGCTCGGATGCCCTAGTGTTCCCTTGGGATCAGTTCAAGCTGATATATGCATTCCCACCGCCACAATTGTTACCGCGATTAATCCGCAGAATCAGGGTAGAAAAGAAACCAGTGATTCTGGTGGCTCCAGCGTGGCCCCGAAGGGCATGGTACGCGGAGATTGTAAAAATGTCAGTGAGGAGTCCTTGGACCCTCCCACATCGTCCGGACCTGCTGTCGCAAGGACCGATATACCACCCTTCCTTACCAGCTCTAGGTTTGACGGCCTGGCTATTGAAGCCCACATTCTGAAAAAGAGAGGGCTCTCTAATCCTGTGGTATCTACCATGATCAATGCCAGGAAGCCGGTATCCAGGCAGATCTATTATAGGATCTGGAAGGCGTACATTACATGGTGTGAGGCCAAGAAATGGCATCCACGTAAGTACGTAATAGGTAGGATTTTGGACTTCCTACAGTGGGCTGTAGATAGGAAGCTGGCCTTGAGTACTATCAAGGGTCAGATTTCGGCCTTGTCAATATTTTTTCAAAGGCCCTTGGCTTCGCATTCACTAGTCAAAGCTTTCATACAAGGAGTGATGCGTATTAGCCCTCCGGTTAGTTTTCCCATATGTCCATGGGACTTAAACCTGGTTCTGTCGGTTCTACAGAAACAACCGTTTGAACCATTGCAACACATTTCCTTGGTTCTTCTCACCAGGAAATTGATTTTCTTAGTAGCCATTTGTTCGGCTAAAAGAGTATCGGAATTATCCGCCTTGTCCTGTAAGGAGCCATATCTGGTTGTCCATAAGGACAGAGTAGTATTACGTCCTCATCCAGCCTTTCTTCCTAAGGTGGTATCGAGGTTTCATTTGAACCAAGATGTGGTTCTTCCTTCTTTTTTCCCCAAACCTAGCTCGGTAGAGGAAAAGTTATTGCATTCTTTGGATGTAGTAAGAGCAGTTAAGGCTTATCTAAAAGCCACTGCTCAGATTCGTAGAACGGATACTTTGTTTGTTTAGTCTGCCGGAAGGCCCCAGAAAGGGTCAGGCAGCATCAAAATCTACTTTAGCCAAGTGGATTCGACAGGTCATAATACAAGCCTATGGCTTGAGAAAGAGAACCGCCTCCATTCAAAGTTAGGGCGCACTCCACAAGAGCAGTTGGAACTTCATGGGCAGTGCATCACCAGGCCTCCCTGGCTCAAGTCTGTAAGGCCGCAACATGGTCTTCAGTACACACGTTTACTAGATTCTACCAGGTAGACGTTAGAAGTCAGGAGGAGGTCGCCTTTGGGCGCAGTGTGTTGCAGGCCGCAAAAGATCCTCATGCCTGATGGCGCCCAGCTTATGTATAGTGTATCCCTCCCCTCATTTGGCATTGCTTTGGGAAGTCCCATTAGCAATGACTAAGTCGCTCTGTGTCCCGTGATGTACGAAAAAGAAAGGGATTTTTATAACAGCTTACCTGTAAAATCCTTTTCTTGGAGTACATCACGGGACACAGAGCTCCCACCCCTCTTTTTGGGACACTTATTGCTTTGCTACAAAACTGAGGTGCTCCCGGATGGGAGGGGCTTATATAGGGGAGGGTACTTCCGGTTTGGAAGTTGCCAGTGCCAGCACCTGAAGGTAAACTATATAACCCATTAGTAATGACTAAGTCGCTCTGTGTCCCGTGATGTACTCAAAGAAAAGGATTTTACAGGTAAGCTGTTATAAAAATCCCTTTTTTTTTCTCACCTGGCTCACTTGTAAGGCAAGGCACACCGTGCTATATGCCCATACCCTCCCCTGTGAAGAGGTTAAGTGGTGTTCACAGTTGTTGAGTTCCGCAGCGAGTTACATCCTCTAGGCTGGTTCCTTTCCCTAGAGTGTAGGGAAAAGTCTGTTGCTTGTGTATCAATAAGGCCAATGTCCGGATAAGGTTAAACCTCAATGGCTGAAGGTTTATTTTCTTTATGCTTGAAACCAGACGGGAAAGTTGAAGGTGAAGAATAGAATAACAGGAGGTAGGTTCAGGCACGTAATATCGCCACTCAATCCCAAGTGGACTCTGCTCACCCGAAAGGTTCCCTCTCACGGTCCTAGCAGCCAGAGTGATGCACGAACTTTACTTTACTGTCCTAGGGATACGATCGGAACCCATTTGCCTAGTTCCAAACTTCCCAGCACTTGTAGCATAAATACCTAGGTGCAAGTTAAAGCACGCTACAATGCCTGTGGCGGACTTGTGGAATCCCTCTGTAGGTGACCGGGCCTCATCCGAGGTGGTGACTTCCTTCACCGGTAACCCTGGCTCCCTCTCCAGAACGGGTCACCCTCGAGTGCCCTGAAATTCCTCTTTAGATGGCCTGGAGGGCCACGAGACACAGGCGGTACTGCTCCTCAGTACCCCTCCTTCTCTCTTCTCTCCACTAACATGTCGTCCGCCCCTTTTGTATCCTCTCCCAGCATGCACAGCGGGCCGACCACGCCCCCGTACAGCTGCCTGGAGAGGACACCCAAAGGTACAGTAATGTCACTAGCGGTTCAACCCTGACCTGTTATGGCAGCGCCACCTACAGGCCACAGGGAACTGTACACCAGCAACACCACTTGGCAAAAGCAGAAGAACAAAACCTAACAATTGAGGTGATCTGGGCCTGGCTACCAACCCAGATCAACCCCTAAATTTAGGTACCTAGCTCCCCTGAAAGTAAAGGTGTGCCACATGTATAAAGCCAATAATTTGGGGGGTCGGTAGTTCACAGTATTGTGCATAGAACTCGATGGGTAGACCATCCAAGCCCAGAGCCTTGGATCTAGCAAAACTAGCTATGGTGTGTGTGTGTGTGTTATCTCGTCCGTGGTAAGAGGTGCCTCAAGCAGAGACACCTGTTCCTCAGACAATTGGGAGAGGGTAATGCCCGCTAGAAAATCCTGCATCGGTGTCTCATCCCGAGGCACCCTAGATGTGTAGAGCTCCGTGAAGAAGGTCCTGAACTTGAATACAAATGCACGCCACACTTTTCACACATTTTATTTGTAGTAAATGTTGAAAATTATTTATCATTTCCCTTCCACTTCACAATTATGTGCCACCTTTTGTGTTGGTCTATCACATAAAATCCCAATAAAATACATTTTTGGTTGTAACATGACAAAATGTGGAAAATTTCACGGGTTATGAATACTTTCTCAAGGCACTGTAAAGGGTTAATCTCTATCCTTCGCATATGTAAAGGCAAAACTTTTTGTTTTGGATAGAATGTTATGGGATTAGAACTTCTGTCGTGTTTTTAATTGTGGTCTGTGTATCATCTATGGACAGGGCTGGGACAAGGGGTGGGCAGGAGGGGTGGGTGCCCTGGGCACTGTGAGTTGGGGGGGTGCCACAAGGAGGTTGAGGGGAGGGGGATTGGTTTTTGGAGGGGGGAAAGCTGGGGGTGGCAGGGGATAAGAATTGTTTTAGGTGGGGAAATTTGGGGAGGTGTGTTAGGAGTAGTGAATTGAGGGGATATGTGTTGGGATGGGGAAAGAAGATTTGTGCTAGGAGAGGGAATTTGCTAGAAAATTTAATATGGTAGGGGGGAGGGGATTTGTACTAGGAGGGATTTTTTATTTTTGGAGGGGGGTGGTGTATGAGGGATTTGTGCTAGCAGGGATGATTGGGGGGGATTTGTGATAGGAGGGGATTTTTTTTTGGGGGGGGGGGGGGGTTTGGCTTGGTCAACTTCGTCCCTAAAACAGAATGTAAGGGGGAGCGCTTTCATTTTTTTTTAATTTTCATGAGAGAGAGTTGAAGAAAAATCTTCCAGTTGGGACAAATGTTCTGATGACAACAAATTTTTAGGATGGGGAGTGAAGGGAAATCTCCTCAGCATGGACCCTAACGAGTAACCTGATGGAAAGAAATATTGGCTATACCTACACTTTAATGCCCAATCAACATAGACATTGTTTAACGTGATACTAAGCTTTTTGGTTAAAAATAACAAACATGTCATCCTTACCTGGCCTGTGTAGTGGTTTTACACAGAGCAACCCAGATCCCCCTTCTCTGGTCTTTTGTCTGCGCTCCTGGCCTGGCCCCTCCCACCTGCCAAGTGCCCCCACAGCAAGCAGCTTGCTAGGGTGGGAATCTGAGCTGAGCTGCAGCTCTGTGTGTCCCTTCAGACACACAGCCTTGGCTTGAACCCCACCCCCTATCTCCTCATTGGCTCATTGACTTTGGAGCCATTCGCGCCTGCTGCTGTCGTAGCCAATGAGGAGGGATAGTCCCAAACAACCGAGACTCTTGTGCAACATTGCTGGATCGAGATAGGGCTCAAGTAAGTATTAGGGGAGCCGAGAGCGGATGCAGCACACAGAAGGTTTTTTTTTTTATCTTAATGCATAGAATAAAGAATTAATGAGTATTGCCTCACATAAAGGACTAACTACCGTATAAGCCGAGTTTATCAGCACGTTTTATTTTTGTGCTGAAAATGCCCCCCTCGGCTTATACTCGAATCACCTTTTTGCGCCTGATCTCCTGGACTTTGGGGCCCCAGTATCGGCCCTGGACCCCAACCTTGGCACACATGTAGCCCCACTCTTTCTCTACAAGTGTGCAAAGTTTGTTGTCTGGAGGACCTACGGCCGGGGAGCACCGATTTTTCAAAGCCGGGCACCCCTTCCATAGACTCCCATGTTAAACGTCCGTCTAGTCATGGACACAGTGAGGCATGCACATGGACAAAGTGAGGCATGCAGATGGACACCCTAGGCTTATACTCAAGTCAATAAGTTTTCCCATTTTTTTTTTTTTGTGGTAAAATTAGGTGCCTTGGCTTATATTCGGGTCGGTTTATACTCGAGTATATACAGTAATAATAATTTAATGAAGTACCATCATCCAAATTAATATAGAGAAACGGGACAAGAGGGGTTTGTAAGGCCAGTTGCTGTGACTGACCATGGATATACACCCATTAAGTAAAATTTACTGGACTATCTCGGTACTAATGCACAAACAAATTCTTAATATAAAAATATAATTTTTAATGCATATAAAAGAACATGTACAGGAGACAGGAAATATAAAACCACAGACAACTACTAACAGGAGCACCCGAAAGATGATTGATGTGGGGTATAGACAAATTGATCCTCTACTAGTTTTGCGGATTGGGACCGCTTCTTTATAGATAGATCCTCCTGAAGAAGCGGTCTTTTATATGCATTAAAAATTATATTTTTATATTAAGAATTTGTTTGTGCATCAGTACCGAGATAGTCCAGTACATTTTACTTGATGGGTGTATATCCATGGTCAGCCACAGTAACTGGCCTTACAAACCCTTCTTGTCCCGTTTCTCACAATGCATGAAGATAAAAATAACTTCTGCCTTTAGAACCACTTTAGGTCTTATTATTTTACAGGATTTATATAGTGCTTTAACACTTTAGAAGATGAAGGGGAAGCCAATTTGATACAAGCAGGTTTAGAGAGCTCCGTTTTGTGAGAGCTTACAATGTAAAAGGGAGGAACAAGTGGTTCAAATGGTAATAACTAGTGATAAGCTCGGTGTTCGAGTCGAACATACGTTCGACTCGAACATCGGCTGTTCGATCGTTCGAAGCCAAATTTGAGTGACGCGAACGGCCCACATCACACTGCGCCATTGCAGTGCAATCCCGGCGCTGTGATTGGCCAAGCATGCACTGTGACCCCGCATGCTTGGCCAATCACAGCGCCGGCAGCGAGGAGAGCCATAATTGGCCACAGGCAGGATGCCTGTGGCCAATTATAGCTCAGGGGGGTTTAGTACACGCCCCACACTATAAAAGGCCGCCAGCGCGGCGGCCTTGTGTAGTGTGTTCTGGTGTGCAGGGAGAGAGGATTGGCAGGGACAGTGTCGGTGATATTATTTGCTAAACCTTGTGTGCAGGGCGAGAGAAGGATAGGCAGGGACAGTGTCAGTGATATTCTTTCCTAAACCTTGTGCATTTACAGTGTGTTGGCATGCAGGGACAGAGAAGAATAGGCAGGGGACAGTGTCTGTGTCATTTTTGCTAAGCCTCCTGCACAGTATACACCTGAAGCTAGCCCTTATTGCTGTGTTTTCCTGTTGTGTAACACAGGCAGGCATCTGCAGCACTTACAGTGGGCATAGTGTGCCTCCTGCACAGTATACACCTGAAGCTACCCCTTATTGCTCGTGGTTTTTTCTTTTGTGTTACACTAACAGGCATCTGCAGCACCTACAGTGGGCGTAGTGTGCCTCCTGCACAATATACACCTGAAGCTAGCCCTTATTGCTGTGTTTTCCTGTTGTGTAACCCAGGCAGGCATCTGCAGCACTTGCAGCGGGCGTAGTGTGCCTCCTGCACAATACACACCTGAAGCTAGCCCTTATTGCTGTGTTTTTTCCCATCTCCCTGCAGGCCATTAGAATGTCTGGAAGGCCAACAAGGAGAGGCAGACAGTCAGGAGCCAATAAAAGAGGGCAAGCAGGCTCTGTGTCTAGAGACAATAGTGCCGGTCGTGGACGCGGTGCATCGTCATCAGCACGTGGCCATGGGACACGCTTGTCCTTATTTTCGGCAGCTGGACGTGTTGAGCCGCATCATGCCGAAGACTTGGTAGAGTGGATGACCAAGCCCTCCTCATCCTCCTCATCCTCTCTCACCCAGGCTCAGGGTACTGGCAAAGCAGCTGCCAAAGCATCCTCTTCCCTCGTATCAATGTCGTCATCATCAGTCACTCCTTCCCTAGACCCACCATGTCCTCCTGAAAAGTCCCCCGAACTGTTTGAGCAGTGTTGGGTACATGCTCCATGAGGATGCCCAGCGTTTCGAAGGGTCTGATGATGATACCCAGCTAGAGGAAGGCAGTAGCGTGAGAGCAGAGAGAGGGGATGCTCAAGAAGGACAGCAATCTGGCAGTCATGTTCCAGCAGCTGCAGCATACTGCCATATTGGCTCCAGTGATGAGGAGGGAGGGGATGATGAGGTCACTGACTCCACGTGTGTGCCTGATAGGAGAGATGAAGAGGATGCCCTCGGGGGCCAGCGTAAGGGCAGCACACCGACTGAATCACACCGCAGAGCTCCGCCTGTGCAGGGCACTGCCTCTGCCCGTTATTCCAAAAGTTCTTTGGTGTGGGCCTTTTTTGAGTCAAGTGCATCAGATCGCACCGCTGCTGTTTGCAACTAGTGATGAGCCGAACACCCCCGGGTTCGGTTCGCACCAGAACCCGCGAACGGACCGAAAGTTTGTACGAACATTAGAACCCTATTAAATACAATGGATGCGAACGTTCGAATTCTAAAGTGCTAATTATAACAACTATTATGCATGTTATTGTCCTAAAAAGGGTTTGGGAACCCGGGTTCTGCACCAGGGGACATGTATCAATGCAAAAAGAAGTTTTAAAAACGGTCGTTTTTCGGGAGCAGTCATTTTAATGATGCATAAAGTGAAAAAAAAAAAGTCAAATATTCCTTTAAATATCGTACCTGGGGGGTGTCTAAAGTATGCCTGTGAAGTGCCACGTGTTTCCCGTGTTTAGAACTGTCCCTGCACAAAATGACACTTCTAAAGGAAAAAAAAGCCATTTAAAACTGCTTGCGGCTTTAATGTAATGTCTGGTCCCGGTAATATGGATGAAAATCTTTAAGAAAAATGGCATAGCTACCCCATGACCCCCCCCCCCTACCCCAGCCCATTACCAGCCCCTTTGGGTCTTGTATGGATATTAAGGGGAACCCCGCACATAAAATAAAAAAGGCCCTATATACTCTGAACAGCCGTATACAGGCGGTGCATACAAGACAGGGACTGTAGGTTTGTTCTTATGTAGAATCTGTTTGTAATTTTGAACAGGTACATTGTTTAAGTGTAGCTCCAGCCCAAAAATCTATTTTTAAACTTTTTGGAAAACATAGGTAAGGGTTATCACCCCTGTAACATTTGTTTTGCTGTCTGTGCCCCTGTTCAGAACATTTCACCTCACTTTCCGTCCCAATGACAACTGTTTTTGAAATGTGGTGTTTTTCTTGAAACAAGGATTGCTGATAAAGCATCAGTACAGAGGAGACACCTTTCTCCCATATTAATTCTTACAGGAGAGAATTTTCCTTCCTAGGGGTAGATTTCCTCTCACTTCCTGTTGTCTTCTTGCGTTTGCAAGTAGGAGTCGTTTGTAAGTTGGATGTTTGAAAGTAGGGACCTGCTGTAGATACTCTGCAGAAATAGGCCCCTTAGTTGTTGGTGTTGGCACAACACTGTAAGCACTCACAGTTACTCTTGGTTGGTAGGGATGAGCCGAACACCCCCGGGTTCGGTTCGCACCAGAACCTTCGAACGGACCGAAAGTTCGCGCGAATTTTCGAACCCTATTCGTTATAATGGACGCGAACGTTCGAAATCAAAATTGCTAATTACAATGGCCAATATGCATGTTAATGTCATAAAACAGGTTTGGGGACCCGGGTCCTGCCCCAGGGGACATATATCAATGCAAAAAGAAATTTTAAAAACTAAAGTTTTTTCGGGAGCAGTCATTTTAATGATGCATAAAGTGAAAAAAAAAAAGTGAAATTTTCCTTTAAATATGGTACCTGGGGGGTGTCTAAAGTATGCCTGTGAAGTGGCATGTGTTTCCCGTGTTTAGAACTGTCCTTGCACAAAATGACATTTGTAAAGGAAAAAAAGAAGCCATTTAAAACCACTTGCGGCTTTAATGTCATGTCTTGTCCTGGCCGCCATATGGCTGAAAATCCTTGAGAAAAATGGCATGGCTACCCCATCACCCCCCCCCCCACCCCAGCCCCTTTGGGTCTTGTATGGATACTAAGGGGGACCCCGCACCCAAAATAAAACCCTATACCTACAACCCTATATACTCTGAACAGCAGTATATAGGTGGTGCAAACAAGACATGGACTGTAGGTTTGTTCTTAAGTAGAATCTGAACAGGTACATTATGAAGTGTAGCTACATCCCAAAAAAATCAATTTTTAAGCTTTTTGGAGAACATAGGGAGGGGTTATCACCCCTGTAACATTTGCTGTCTTTGCACATCTGTTCAGAACATGTCACCTCACTTTCCGTCCCAATGACAAATGTTTTTGGAAAAGTGGGGTTTTAATTGAAACAAGGATTGGTGATAAAGCATCAGTAGAGAGGAGATACCTTTTTCCCAAATTAAATCTAACAGGATAGAATTTTCCTTCCTAGGGGTAGATTTCCTCTCACTTCCTGTTTTCTCTTGCCGTTTGCAAGTAGGAGTCGTTTGTAAGTTGGATGTTTGAAAGTAGGGGCCTGCCGTATATACTCTGCAGAAATTTGCCCTATTAGATGTTGGTGTAGCCACAAGACTGGTGGGCACAGGAATGGGCCCTGCTGTGAGTTAATAGATCAAGATTTGTACTTGCATGCACCTGTTGAACCGGGCAGAAAAATTGGGCCTTTGGTGGTGGTGGTGGACGGTGTTGCCACAAGACTGTAAGCCCTCACAGTTACTCTTGGTGGGTGCAGGAATGGGCCCTGCTGTGAACTATTAGATCAAGATTTGTAATTACACGCCCCTGTTAAACAGGGGCTGAAAAATTGTGCCTTAGGCATTGGTGCTGGTGCCACAACACTGCAACCCCTCACAGATACTGTACTTGGAGCACAGCAGTCACACCTGTTGCGAAGCATCTTTTTAAAAAATTGTAATTACACGCCCCTGTTATACAGGGGCTGAAAAATTGTGCCTTAGGCACTGGTGCTGGTGCCACAACACTGCAACCCCTCACAGATACTGTACTCTGAGCACAGCAATGAGACCTGTTGCAAAGCATTGCCTAAAAATTGTAATTACACGCCCCAACAGGGGCTGAAAAATTGTGCCTTAGGCACTGGTGCTGGTGCCACAACACTGCAACCCCTCACAGATACTGTACTCTGAGCACAGCAGTCACACCTGTTGCGAAGCATCTTTTTAAAAAAATGTAATTACACGCCCCTGTTATACAGGGGCTGAAAAATTGTGCCTTAGGCACTGGTGTGGTGGCATGGATCATTGAGGAGGAGGAAGAGGATAGTCAGTGAACATAACAGGACAGTCACTCAGCATCAGCATAGGCAGTCTTGAAGGGATGTGACATTATAAATTATTCCGTTATATCCGCTTCAGGTGTGTGGTAGCTGGTGGTGATCCAAGACTGATTCATTTTTATGAAGGTCAGTCGATCAACCGAGTCGGTGGACAGGCGCACCCTATGATCGGTGACAAATCCTCCAGCAGCACTGAATGTGCGTTCGGAAAGAACGCTGGATGCAGGACAGGCCAGTAGCTCAATTGCATACTGTGCAAGCTCTGGCCAGTGATCCATCCTCAGGACCCAGTAAGCCAGAGGATTTTCGGTGGGAAAGGTGTCCAAGTCTGACCTTGCCCCTAGGTATTCCTGCACCATGTATATCAGACGCTGGCGATGGTTGCTGGAACCGATCATACCTTGGGGCTGCGGACTAAAAAATTGTCTGAACGCATCGGTCAGACGTCCACCTTCCCCACCGCTCCTTCTGCTACTGACCGAAGCCTCAGCAACTCGTCGTCCAGGACCAGGAGTTTGTAACCTCCCAGTTTCTGGGAACGCGTTGCACAGACCTTTCTGCAAGGCCTCCCTGAGATGTCTCATCCTCTGCTCCCTCTGCGACGGCAAGATAAGGTCCGCAACCTTACCCTTGTACCGTGGATCAAGGAGAGTGGCCAGCCAGTAATGGTCACTCTCCTTGATCCGAAGAACACGAGGATCCTTCCGCAGGCTTTGCAGGATCAGGGAGGCCATGCAGCGTAGGTTAGCTGAGGCATTCGGTCCGGAGTCTTCTGGGTCACTGAGGATGACATGATCGCCAGCCACCTCCTCCCAGCCACGTACAAGTCCACTGGTTTGTTGGGACTGTACATCATCCCTAAAAGACTGCTGCTGCTGATGCTGAGTGCCAGGCTCCACCTCCATGCTCACACAATCCTCCTCCTCCTCCTCCTCCTCCTCCTCCTCCTCCTCCTCTTCCTGTGTGATGGGTGGGACAGAAGGAACATTGTCTGGATAAAGGGGGCCTTGAGAGACAAGGAAGTCCTCCTCTTCCTGCCTCTGTTCTGCCTCAAGTGCCCTGTCCATTATCCCACGCAGCGTATGCTCCAACAGGTGGACAAGAGGTACAGTGTCACTGATGCATGCACTGTCACTGCTCACCATCCTCGTGGCCTCCTCAAATGGTGAGAGGACAGTGCATGCATCCCTGATCATGCTCCACTGGCGTGGGGAAAAAAAGCCAAGCTCCCCTGACCCTGTCCTGGTGCCGTAGTCGCAAAGGTACTCATTGATGGCCCTCTGCTGCGTGTGCAGTCGCTGCAGCATGGCCAACGTTGAGTTCCACCTGGTGGGCATGTCACATATTAGGCGGTTCTTGGGCAGGTTCAGCTCCTTTTTCAGCTCAGTCAGCCGAGCACTGGCATTATAAGATCGGCGGAAATGCACACAGACTTTCCTGGCCTGCCTCAGGACATCCTGTAAGCCTGGGAACCTGCCCAAGAACCGCTGCACCACCAGGTTGAGGACGTGAGCCATACAGGGCACATGGGTGAGCTGCCCCTGTCGCAGGGCGGAGAGGAGGTTGGTGCCATTATCAGAAACGACCATTCCTGGCTTAAGCTGGCGTGGCGTCAACCACCTCTCGGCCTGCCCCTGCAGAGCTGCCAGAACCTCTGGCCCAGTGTGGCTCCTGTCCCCCAAACACACCAGCGCAAGCACGGCATGGCATCTTTTTGCCTGCGTACTCGCGTAGCCCCTTGTACGCCTACGGAGCACCGCTGGTTCCGAGGACAGAGCACTCGAAGAGGACATGGAGGAAGAAGAAGAGGAGGGGGTGGAGGAGAGAGGTGTGTCACAACCAGTAGTAGCATTTTGGAGGCGTGGTGGCGGAACAACCTCCAACACTACTGCACCTTGTCCTGCATCCCTCCCAGCTGCCAATAGAGTGACCCAATGGGCCGTGAAAGAAAGATAACGTCCCTGTCCATGCCTGCTGGACCATGAGTCAGCGGTAATATGCACCTTACCGCTGACCGCCCTGTCCAGCGAGGCATGGACATTGCCTTCCACATGCCAGTAGAGAGACGGAATCGCCTTCCGTGAGAAAAAGTGGCGTTTGGGAACCTGCCACTGAGGAACCGCACATTGAACAAACTCACGGAAGGGGGCCGAGTCTATCAACTGAAAAGGCAGCAGTTGAAGTGCTAGCAATTTAGCCAAGCTAGCATTCAACCGCTGGGCATGTGGATGGCTGGGAGTATACTTCTTTCGACGGTCCAGCAGCTGGGGCAGGGAAATTTGCCTGCTACAATCGGACGTCGGTGTACTGCAAGTACTTGGTTGTGACACACCTAATTCTACACCTTCAGTCCTCTCAGAGCAGCTTTCAGAGAGGACTGAAGATATAGTGGGGATGGAGATCCCAGCTGATGAGGAGCAAGGAGAGGTCCGCTTTGTTCTATGGTGTGGGTCTTTTATGTGTGCTTGCCAACGAGCTGCATGGCAGGTCGACATATGTCTGCTCATGCTTGTGGTGCCCAAGCGGCTGATGTTTTGGCCACGCGAGATACGCTTGAGACAAATATTGCAAATAGCAGTGGTGCGATCTGATGCACTCGTCTCAAAAAAGGCCCACACCAAAGAACTTTTGTGATAACGTGCAGAGGCAGCGCCCTGCACAGGCGGAGCTCGGCGGTGTGGTACAGTTGCTTTGCTGGCCTCTAGCTGGCCTCCAGGGGGCATCCTGCCTCGTTGGACATGTGACGCTGCATCCTCCTCCTCCTCCTCTCTCCCTTCAGGCACCCACGTGGAGTCAGTGACCTCATCATCCCCTCCCTCTTCACCACTAGAGCAAACCTGGCAGTAAGCTGCAGCTGGTGGAACACTACTGCCAGATTGCTGTCCTTCAGCATCCCCTCTCTCTGCGCGCACACTACTGACTTCCTCAAGCTGGGTATCATCATCCGAGCCTTCGAATCGTTGGGCATCCTCCTGGAGCATGTACCCAACACTGTGCTCAAACAGTTCGGGGGACTCCTCAGGAGGACATGGTGGGTCTAGGGAAGGGGTGGCTGATGATGCCATTGAGTACGCGTTGGCAGCTGCTCTGCCAGTACCCTGAGCCTGGGTGAGAGAGGATGAGGAGGATGAGGAGGGCTTGGTCATCCATTCTACCAAGCCTTCGGCATGATGCGGCTCCACATGTCCAGCTGCCGAAAACAAAGACAAGCGTGTCCCATGGCCACGTGCTGATGACGATGCACGACCACGTCCACGGCCAGCACTGTTGTCTCTAGAAACAGAGCCTGCCTGCCCTGTGTTCTTGCCTCGGCACGCTCTGCCTCTCCTTGGCGGTCTTCCAGCCATTGTAGTCGGTAGTGTATATAGTATAAAAAATAGAACTCCTATGTGTGTTTACAACACACTGTAGGTCCTATGGGTGCTGACACTAACACACTATAGGTACTATGTGTGCTGCTGACAAGAAAATATAGGAGCTCTGTTTGCTGCCACTAACACACTAGAAGTCCTATGGGTGCTGCTGAGAAGAAAATATAGGAGCTCTGTTTGCTGCCACTAACACACTAGAAGTCCTATGGGTGCTGCTGAGAAGAAAATATAGGAGCTCTGTTTGCTGCCACTAACACACTAGAAGTCCTATGGGTGCTGCTGAGAAGAAAATATAGGAGCTCTGTTTGCTGCCACTAACACACTAGAAGTCCTATGGGTGCTTCTGAGAAGAAAATATAGGAGCTCTGTGTGATGCCACTAACACACTAGAAGTCCTATGGGTGCTTCTGAGATGAAAATATAGGAACTCTGTGTGATGCCACTAACACATTAGAAGTCCTATGGGTGCTGCTAAGAAGAAAATATAGGAGCTCTGTTTGCTGCCACTAACACACTAGAAGTCCTATGGGTGCTTCTGAGATGAAAATATAGGAACTCTGTGTGATGCCACTAACACATTAGAAGTCCTATGGGTGCTGCTGAGATGAAAATATAGGAGCTCTGTGTGATGCCACTAACACACTAGAAGTCCTATGGGTGCTGCTGAGAAGAAAATATAGGAGCTCTGTGTGATGCCACTAACACACTAGAAGTCCTATGGGTGCTGCTGAGAAGAAAATATAGGAGCTCTGTTTGCTGCCACTAACACACTAGAAGTCCTATGGGTGCTGCTGAGAAGAAAATATAGGAGCTCTGTGTGATGCCACTAACACACTAGAAGTCCTATGGGTGCTGCTGAGAAGAAAATATAGGAGCTCTGTTTGCTGCCACTAACACACTAGAAGTCCTATGGGTGCTGCTGAGAAGAAAATATAGGAGCTCTGTGTGATGCCACTAACACACTAGAAGTCCTATGGGTGCTGCTGAGAAGAAAATATAGGAGCTCTGTTTGCTGCCACTAACACACTAGAAGTCCTATGGGTGCTGCTGAGAAGAAAATATAGGAGCTCTGTGTGATGCCACTAACACACTAGAAGTCCTATGGGTGCTGCTGAGAAGAAAATATAGGAGCTCTGTGTGATGCCACTAACACACTAGAAGTCCTATGGGTGCTGCTGAGAAGAAAATATAGGAGCTCTGTGTGATGCCACTAACACACTAGAAGTCCTATGGGTGCTGCTGAGAAGAAAATATAGGAGCTCTGTGTGATGCCACTAACACACTAGAAGTCCTATGGGTGCTGCTGAGAAGAAAATATAGGAGCTCTGTGTGATGCCACTAACACACTAGAAGTCCTATGGGTGCTGCTGAGAAGAAAATATAGGAACTCTGTGTGATGCCACTAACACACTAGAAGTCCTATGGGTGCTGCTGAGAAGAAAATATAGGAGCTCTGTGTGATGCCACTAACACACTAGAAGTCCTATGGGTGCTGCTGAGAAGAAAATATAGGAGCTCTGTGTGATGCCACTAACACACTAGGAGTCCTATGGGTGCTTCTGAGATGAAAATATAGGAACTCTGTGTGATGCCACTAACACATTAGAAGTCCTATGGGTGCTTCTGAGATGAAAATATAGGAACTCTGTGTGATGCCACTAACACATTAGAAGTCCTATGGGTGCTGCTAAGAAGAAAATATAGGAGCTCTGTTTGCTGCCACTAACACACTAGAAGTCCTATGGGTGCTTCTGAGAAGAAAATATAGGAGCTCTGTGTGATGCCACTAACACACTAGAAGTCCTATGGGTGCTGCTGAGAAGAAAATATAGGAGCTCTGTGTGATGCCACTAACACACTAGAAGTCCTATGGGTGCTGCTGAGAAGAAAATATAGGAGCTCTGTGTGATGCCACTAACACACTAGAAGTCCTATGGGTGCTGCTGAGAAGAAAATATAGGAGCTCTGTGTGATGCCACTAACACACTAGAAGTCCTATGGGTGCTTCTGAGATGAAAATATAGGAACTCTGTGTGATGCCACTAACACATTAGAAGTCCTATGGGTGCTGCTGAGAAGAAAATATAGGAGCTCTGTGTGATGCCACTAACACACTAGAAGTCCTATGGGTGCTGCTGAGAAGAAAATATAGGAGCTCTGTGTGATGCCACTAACACACTAGAAGTCCTATGGGTGCTGCTAAGAAGAAAATATAGGAGCTCTGTTTGCTGCCACTAACACACTAGAAGTCCTATGGGTGCTTCTGAGATGAAAATATAGGAACTCTGTGTGATGCCACTAACACACTAGAAGTCCTATGGGTGCTGCTGAGAAGAAAATATAGGAGCTCTGTGTGATGCCACTAACACACTAGAAGTCCTATGGGTGCTGCTGAGAAGAAAATATAGGAGCTCTGTGTGATGCCACTAACACATTAGAAGTCCTATGGGTGCTGCTGAGAAGAAAATATAGGAACTCTGTGTGATGCCACTAACACACTAGAAGTCCTATGGGTGCTGCTGAGAAGAAAATATAGGAGCTCTGTGTGATGCCACTAACACACTAGAAGTCCTATGGGTGCTGCTAAGAAGAAAATATAGGAGCTCTGTTTGCTGCCACTAACACACTAGAAGTCCTATGGGTGCTTCTGAGATGAAAATATAGGAACTCTGTGTGATGCCACTAACACACTAGAAGTCCTATGGGTGCTGCTGAGAAGAAAATATAGGAGCTCTGTGTGATGCCACTAACACACTAGAAGTCCTATGGGTGCTGCTGAGAAGAAAATATAGGAGCTCTGTGTGATGCCACTAACACACTAGAAGTCCTATGGGTGCTTCTGAGATGAAAATATAGGAACTCTGTGTGATGCCACTAACACATTAGAAGTCCTATGGGTGCTGCTGAGAAGAAAATATAGGAGCTCTGTGTGATGCCACTAACACACTAGAAGTCCTATGGGTGCTGCTAAGAAGAAAATATAGGAGCTCTGTTTGCTGCCACTAACACACTAGAAGTCCTATGGGTGCTGCTGAGAAGAAAATATAGGAGCTCTGTGTGATGCCACTAACACACTAGAAGTCCTATGGGTGCTGCTGAGAAGAAAATATAGGAGCTCTGTGTGATGCCACTAACACACTAGAAGTCCTATGGGTGCTGCTGAGAAGAAAATATAGGAGCTCTGTGTGATGCCACTAACACACTAGAAGTCCTATGGGTGCTGCTGAGAAGAAAATATAGGAGCTCTGTGTGATGCCACTAACACACTAGAAGTCCTATGGGTGCTGCTGAGAAGAAAATATAGGAGCTCTGTGTGATGCCACTAACACACTAGAAGTCCTATGGGTGCTGCTGAGAAGAAAATATAGGAACTCTGTGTGATGCCACTAACACACTAGAAGTCCTATGGGTGCTGCTGAGAAGAAAATATAGGAGCTCTGTTTGCTGCCACTAACACACTAGAAGTCCTATGGGTGCTGTTGGGGTGCAATGCTGTGCTAACAGCACTGCGGTTGGTACTACTGCAATACTGTACTAACAGTAAGCACGCACCAGACTAATCCCCAGCAGCAGCTAATAACACACTAACTGTGCAATCAGCAGCAATGAACGATCAATGACTTGGGTAGCAATGGTTTAGCAAAGAAATAGCCAATGGTTTAGCAAAGAAGAGCAAATCTTTCAGTATCAAGCAAAGACAGAATCAGCAGACTAATCTCTCCTAAAGCCGGAACTCATGTGACCGGGGCCGATGGCGTGGCGGCCTTTTAAATGGTGGGGCGTGTACTAAAGCCCCTGAGCTGTAATTGGCTACAGGCGTCCTGCCTGTAGCCAATTATTGCTCTCCGAGTTTCGGGCGCTGTGATTGGCCAAGCATGCGGGGTCACAGTGCATGCTTGGCCAATCATCAGCCAGCAATGCACTGCGCCGGCCGCAATGCATTGCGGGGCCGCTCGCATCACACGAATGTGATGCGAACGGCCCAAATAGTTCTGGGCTCGACGAGCGAGCGAACGCCCGGTGCTCGATTCGAACATGGGTTCGAATCGAGCACCGGGCCCATCCCTATTGGTTGGTGCTGGAACGCCCTGCTGTCAACTATTATATCAGGAATTGTAATTACATATAATTGTTGAACAGTGGTAGTAAAAATTGGGCCTTTGATGGTGGTGCTGGTGCCACAACACTGTAAGCCCTGACAGTTACTCTTGGTGGGTGCAGCAATGGGCCCTGCTGTGAATTATTAGATCAAGAATTGTAATTGCATGCCCCTGTTGAACAGGGGCTGAAAAATTGGGCCTGTGGTGGTGTTGACACAACACTGTAAGCCCTCAGAGTTACTCTTGGTGGGTGCAGGAATGGGCCCTGCTGTGAATTATTAGATCAAGAATTGTAATTACATGCCCCTGTTGAACAGGGGCTGAAAAATTGGGCCTTAGGCACTGGTGGCACAACACTACAACCCCTCACAGATACTGTACTTGGAGCACAGCAATGAGCCCTATGGCAAATTATTGCTAAAAAAATTGTAATTACACGCCCCTGTAAAACAGGGGCTGAAAAATTGGGCCTTAGCCACTGGTGGCGGCACCCATAAACAAAAATGATCTTCCAAGCTATCATCATCAATCGTATCATTGAGGACTCGGAGGAGGAGGATAGCCAGTCAACATAACAGCACAGACACTCAGCATCAGCATCAGTCTTGAAGGGATGTGACATGTTAAAATCAATTAGTCTGTTATATCAGCATCAGGTGTGTGGTAGCTGGTGGTGATCCAAGACTGGTTCATCTTGATGAAAGTCAGTCGATCAACCGAGTCGGTGGACAGGCGCACCCTGTGATCCGTGACAAATCCTCCAGCAGCACTGAATGTGCGTTCCGAAAGAACGCTGGATGCAGGACAGGCCAGTAGCTCAATTGCATACTGTGCAAGCTCTGGCCAGTGATCCATCCTCAAGACCCAGTAAGCCAGAGGATTTTCGGTGGGGAAGGTGTCCAAGTCTGACCTTGCCCCTAGATATTCCTGCACCATGTTTATCAGACGCTGGCGATGGTTGCTGGAACCAATCATACTTTGGGGCTGCGGACTAAAGAATTGTCTGAACGCATCGGTCAGACGGCCACCTTCCCCACCGCTCCTTCTTTGACTGGCCGAAGCCTCAGCAACTCGTTGTCCTGGACCAGGAGTTTGTAACCTCCCAGTCTCTGGGAACGCGTTGCACAGACCTTTCTGCAAGGCCTCCCGGAGTTGTCTCATCCTCTGCTCCCGCCAGCCAGTAATGGTCCCTCTCCTTGATCCGAAGAATACGAGGATCCTTCCGCAGACTTTGCAGGATCAGGGAGGCCATGCAGCGTAGGTTTGCTGAGGCATTCGCTCCGGAGTCCTCTGGGTCACTAAGGACGACATGATCCGCAGTCACCTCCTCCCAGCCACGTACAAGTCCACTGGTTTCTTGGGACTGTAAATCATCCCTAAAAGACTGCTGCTGATGATGCTGAGTGCCAGCCTCCACCTCCATGCTGACACAATCCTCCTCCTCCTCCTCCTCCTCCTCCTCTTCCTCTTCCTGTGCGATGGGTGGGACAGAAGGAACACTGTCTGGGTAAAGGGGGCCTTGAGAGGCAAGGAAGTCCTCCTCTTCCTGCCTCTGTTCTGCCTCAAGTGCCCTGTCCATTATTCCATGCAGCGTGTGCTCCAACAGGTGGACAAGAGGTACAGTGTCACTGATGCATGCACTGTCACTGCTCACCATCCTCGTGGCCTCCTCAAATGGTGCCAGGACAGTGCATGCATCCCTGATCATGCCCCACTGGCGTGGAGAAAAAAAACCAAGCTCCCCTGACCCTGTCCTGGTGCCGTAGTCGCACAGGTACTCATTGATGGCCCACTGCTGCGTGTGCAGCCGCTGCAGCATGGCCAACGTTGAGTTCCACCTGGTGGGCATGTCACATATAAGGCGGTTCTTGGGCAGGTTCAACTCCTTTTGCAGCTCAGCCAGGCGAGCACTGGCATTATAAGATCTGCGGAAATGCACACAGACTTTCCTGGCCTGCCTCAGGACATCCTGTAAGCCCGGGTACCTGCCCAAGAACCGCTGCACCACCAGGTTAAGGACGTGAGCCACACAGGGCACATGGGTCAGTTGTCCCTGTCGGAGGGCGGAGAGGAGGTTGGTGCCATTGTCGCAAACCACCATTCCTGGCTTAAGCTGGCGTGGCGTCAACCACCTCTCGGCCTGGCCCTGCAGAGCAGACAGGACCTCTGCCCCAGTGTGGCTTCTGTCCCCCAAACACACCAGCGCAAGCACGGCATGGCATCTTTTTGCCTGGGTACTTGCGTAGCCCCGTGAACGGCTACGGAGCACCGCTGGTTCATAGGACAAACCACAGGAAGAGGCCATGGAGGAAGAAGAAGAGGAGGGGGTGGAGGAGAGAGGTGTGTCACAACCAGTAGTAGCATTTTGGAGGCGTGGCGGTGGGACAACCTCCAACACTACTGCACCTTGTCCTGCATCCTTCCCAGCTGCCAAAAGAGTGACCCAATGGGCCGTGAAAGAAAGGTAACGTCCCTGTCCATGCCTGCTGGACCATGAGTCAGCGGTAATATGCACCTTACCGCTGACCGCCCTGTCCAGCGAGGCCAAGACATTGCCTTCCACATGCCGGTAGAGAGCCGGAATAGCCTTCCGTGAGAAAAAGTGGCGTTTGGGAACCTGCCACTGAGGAACCGCACATTGCACAAACTCACGGAAGGGGGCCGAGTCTACCAACTGAAAAGGCAGCAGTTGAAGCGCTAGCAATTTAGCCAAGCTAGCATTCAACCGCTGGGCATGTGGATGGCTGGGAGTGAACTTCTTTCGACGGTCCAGCAGCTGGGGCAGGGAAATTTGCCTGCTAGAATCGGACGTCGGTGTACTGCTAGCAGAGTGGCCGCAAGTACTTGGCTGTGACACACCTAATTCTACACCTTCATTCCTCTCAGTGCATGTTTCAGAGAGGACTGAAGTTATAGTGGGGTTGGAAATCCCAGCTGATGCGGTGCAAGGAGAGGTCCGCTTTGTTCTTTGGTGTGGGTCTTTGAGGTAGGCTTGCCAACGAGCTGCATGGCAGGTCAACATATGTCTGGTCAGGCATGTGGTACCCAAGCGGCTGATGTTTTGGCCACGCGATATACGCTTGAGACATATGTTGCAAACAGCAGCTGTGCGATCTGATGCACTAGCCTCAAAAAAGGCCCACACCAAGGAACTTTTTGAATGACGGGCAGAGGCAGCGCCCTGCACAGGCGGAGCTCTGCGGTGTGATTCCGTCGGTGTACTGCCCTTACGCTGGCCACCAAAGGGCATCCTGTCTCGTTGGAGATGTGCCTCCTCCTCATCCTCCTCCTCCTCTCTCCTATTAGGCACCCACGTGGAGTCAGTGACCTCATCATCCCCTCCCTCCTCATCACTGGAGCCAATCTGGCAGTATGCTGCAGCTGCTGGAACATGACTGCCAGATTGGTGTCCTTCTTGAGCATCCCCTCTGTCTGCTCTCACCCTACTGCCTTCCTGTAGCTGGGTTTCATCATCAGACCCTTCGAAACGCTGGGCATCCTCCTGGAGCATGTACCCAACACTGTGCTCAAACAGTTCGGGGGACTCCTCAGGAGGAGGACATGGTGGGTCTAGGGAAGGAGTGACTGATGATGAGTCTGACATTGATACCAGGGAAGAGGACGCTTTGGCAGCTGCTTTGCCAGTACCCTGAGCCTGGGTGAGAGAGGATGAGGAGGAGGAGGGCTTGGTCATCCACTCTACCAAGTCTTCGGCATGATGTGGCTCAACATGTCCAGCTGCGGAAAAGAAGGACAAGCGTGTCCCATGGCCATGTGCTGATGACAATGCACCGCGTCCACGACCAGCACTGTTGCCCCCAGACACAGAGCCTGCTTGCCCTCTTTTATTGCCTCCTGACTTGTCTGCCTCTCCTTGTTTGCCTTCCAGACATTCTAATAGATGGCCTGCAGGGAGATGGGAAAAAAGCAATAAGGGCTACCTTCAGGTGTCCTTCTCTGTCCCTTGAAACAAGGACTTGCACAGTGAAAGAAACTGACACTCTCCCTACCTACAGTTTTCTGTCCCTAGAAATTTTTTTTTTTTTAAGCACAATATAGCACAAGGAGAATTCACTCACTGTCCTTCCAGGTCCCTAGAAACAAGGACTTACACAGTGAAAGAAACTGACACTCTCCCTACCTACAGTTTTCTGTCCCTAGAAAAAATGTTTTTTTTAAGCACAATATAGCACAAGGAGAATTCACTCACTGTCCTTCCAGGTCCCTAGAAACAAGGACTTGCACAGTGAAAGAAACTGACACTCTCCCTACCTACAGTTTTCTGTCCCTAGAAAAAATGTTTTTTTTAAGCACAATATAGCACAAGGAGAATTCACTCACTGTCCTTCCAGGTCCCTAGAAACAAGGACTTGCACAGTGAAAGAAACTGACACTCTCCCTACCTACAGTCTTCTGTCCCTAGAAAAAATGTTTTTTTTAAGCACAATATAGCACAAGGAGAATTCACTCACTGTCCTTCCAGGTCCCTAGAAACAAGGACTTGCACAGTGAAAGAAACTGACACTCTCCCTACCTACAGTTTTCTGTCCCTAGAAAAAATGTTTTTTTTTAAGCACAATATAGCACAAGGAGAATTCACTCACTGTCCTTCCAGGTCCCTAGAAACAAGGACTTGCACAGTGAAAGAAACTGACACTCTCCCTACCTACAGTTTTCTGTCCCTAGAAAAAATGTTTTTTTTAAGCACAATATAGCACAAGGAGAATTCACTCACTGTCCTTCCAGGTCCCTAGAAACAAGGACTTGCACAGTGAAAGAAACTGACACTCTCCCTACCTACAGTTTTCTGTCCCTAGAAAAAATGTTTTTTTTAAGCACACTATAGCACAAGCACAAAACACACTGACACTCTCCCTACCTATCCTTCTCTTTCCCTAAACTAAAGGAATCCAGGTTAAGCAAGAAAGAAATAAAAGTCACTGTCCCTGCCTATGCTGCTCTATCCCTGCTCCGGAACACACTACACTAGGCCGCCGTGCTGGCGGCCTTTTATAGTGTGGGGCGTGTACTAAACACCCTCAGCAATAATTGGCCACAGGCATCCTGCCTGTGGCCAATCATTGCTCTCCTCGCTGCCGGCGCTGTGATTGGCCAAGCATGCGGGGTCACAGTGCATGCTTGGCCAATCACAGCGCCTGGATGACACTGCGATGGCGTAGTGCATTGTGGGCCGTTCGCGTCACTCGAATTTGGCGCGAACGGCCCAAATCGTTCGATCTTCGTCGAACGATCGAACAGCCGATGTTCGAGTCGAACGTATGTTCGATTCGAACACGAAGCTCATCCCTATTTGCAACATATGTCTCAAGCGTATCTCGCGTGGCCAAAACATTAGCCGCTTGGGCACCACAAGCTTGACCAGACATATGTTGACCTGCCATGCAGCTCATTGGCAAGCCTACCTTAAAGACCCACACCAAAGAACAAAGCGGACCTCTCCTTGATCTCCAACCCCACTATACATTCAGTCCTCTCTGAAACCTGCACTGAGAGGAATGAAGGTGTAGAATTAGGTGTGTCACAGCCAAGTACTTGCGGGCACTCTGCTAGCAGTACACCGACATCCGATTCTAGCAGGCAAATTTCCCTGCCCCAGCTGCTGGACCGTCGAAAGAAGTTCACTCCCAGCCATCCACATGCCCAGCGGTTGAATGCTAGCTTGGATAAATTGCTAGCACTTCAACTGCTGCCTTTTCAGTTGGTAGACTCGGCCCCCTTCTGTGAGTTTGTGCAATGTGCGGTTCCTCAGTGGCAGGTTCCCAAACGCCACTTTTTCTCACAGAAGGCGATTCCGGCTCTCTACCGGCATGTGGAAGGCAATGTCCATGCCTCGCTGGACAGGGCGGTCAGTGGTAAGGTGCATATTACCGCTGACTCATGGTCCAGCAGGCATGGACAGGGATGTTGCCTTTCTTTCACGGCCCATTGGGTCACTTTTGGCAGCTGGGAAGGATGCAGGACAAGGCGCAGTAGTGTTGGAGGTTGTTCTGCCGCCACGCCTCCAAAATGCTACTACTGGTTGTGACACACCTCTCTCCTCCACCCCCTCCTTCTTCTTCCTCCATGGCCTCTTCCTGTGCTTTGTCCTCGGAACCAGCGGTGCTCCGTAGGTGTTCAAGGGGCTACGCAATTACGCAGGCAAAAAGATGCCATGCCGTGCTTGCGCTGGTGTGTTTGGGGGGACAGGAGCCACACTGGGGCAGAGGTTCTGTCTGCTCTGCAGGGGCAGGCCGAGAGGTGGTTGATGCCACGCCAGCTTAAGCCAGGAATGGTGGTTTGCGACAATGGCACCAACCTCCTCTCCGCCCTCCGACAGGGACAACTGACCCATGTGCTCTGTGTGGCTCACGTCCTTAACCTGGGGGTGCAGCGGTTCTTGGGCAGGTACCCGGGCTTACAGGATGTCCTGAGGCAGGCCAGGAATGTCTGTGTGCATTTCCGCAGATCATATAATGCCAGTGCTCGGCTGGCTGAGCTGCAAAAGGAGTTGAACCTGCCCAAGAACCGCCTTATATGCGACATGCCCACCAGGTGGAACTCAACGTTGGCCATGCTCCAGCGGCTGCACACGCAGCAGAGGGCCATCAATGAGTACCTGTGCGACTACGGCACCAGGACAGGGTCAGGGGAGCTCGTGTTTTTTTCACCACGCCAGTGGGGCATGATCAGGGATGCATGCACTGTCCTGGCACCATTTGAGGAGGCCACGAGGATGGTGAGCAGTGACCGTGCATGCATCAGTGACACTGTACCTCTTGTCCACCTGTTGGAGCATACGCTGCATGGAATAATGGACAGGGCACTTGAGGCAGAACAGAGGCAGGAAGAGGAGGACTTCCTTGCCTCTCAAGGCCCCCTTTACCCAGACAGTGTTCCTTCTGTCCCACCCATCACACAGGACGAGGAGGGGGATTGTTTCAGCATGGAGGTGGAGCATGGCACTCAGCATCAACAGCAGCAGTCTTTTAGGCATGATTTACAGTCCCAACAAACCCTTGGACTTGTACGTGGCTGGGAGGAGGTGGCTGCGGATCATGTCATCCTTGGTGACCCAGAGGACCCTGGACCTAATGCCTCAGCTAACCTACGCCGCATGGCCTCCCTGATCCTGCAAAGTCTGCGGAAGGATCCTCGTATTCTTCGGATCAAGGAGAGGGACCATTACTGGCTGGCCACTCTTCTTGATCCACGGTACAAGGGTAAGGTTGCGGACCTTATCTTACCGTCGCAGAGGGAGCAGAGGACGAGTTGCTGAGGCTTGCGGTGGAGAAGGTGGCCGTCTGACCGATGCGTTCAGACAATTTTTTAGTCCGCAGCCCCAAGGTATGATCGGTTCCAGCAACCATCGTCGGCATCTGATATACATGGTGCAGGAATACCTAGGGGCAAGGTCAGACTTGGACACCTTTCCCACCGAAAATCCTCTGGCTTACTGCGTGTTGAGGATGGATCACTGGCCAGAGCTTACACAGTATGCAATTGAGCTACTGGCCTGTCCTGCATCCAGCGTTCTTTCGGTACACACATTCAGTGCTGCTGGAGGCTTTGTCACGGATCACAGGGTGCGCCTGTCCACCGACTCGGTTGATCGACTGACCTTCATAAAGATGAACCAGTCTTGGATCACCACCAGCTACTAAGCACCTGAAGCTGATATAACGGAATAATTTAATTTTCAAATGTCACATCCCTTCAAGACTGATGCTGACTGACTATCCTCCTCCTCCTCCTCCTCCTCCTCCTCAATGATCCGATTCTTGATGATAGCTTGAAAGAACTTTTTTGTTTCTGGGTGCCGCCACCAGTGGCTAAGGCCCAATTTTTCAGCCCCTGTTTAACAGGGGCATGTAATTACAATTTTTGATGCAATGCTTTGCAGCAGGGCTCATTGCTGTGCTCCAAGTACAGTATCTGGGAGAGGTTGCAGTGTCGTGGCACCAGCACCAGTGGCTAAGGCCCAATTTTTCAGCCCCTGTTTAACAGGGGCGTGTAATTACAATTTTTGATGCAATGCTTTGCAGCAGGGCTCATTGCTGTGCTCCAAGTACAGTATCTGGGAGAGGTTGCAGTGTCGTGGCACCAGCACCAGTGGCTAAGGCCCAATTTTTCAGCCCCTGTTTAACAGGGGCGTGTAATTACAATTTTTGATGCAATACTTTGCAACAGGACTCATTGCTGTGCTCCAAGTACAGTATCTGTGAGGGGTTGCAGTGTTGTGGCACCAGTGCCTAAGGCCCAATTTTTCTGCCACTGTTTAACAGGGGCATGTAATTACAATTCTTGATCTAATAATTCACAGCAGGGCCCATTCCTGCGCCCACCAAGAGTAACTGTGACGGCTTACAGTGTTGTGGCAACACCACCACCAAAGGCCCAATTTTTCAGCCCCTGTTCAACAGGGGCATGCAATTACAATTCTTTGATCTAATAATTCACAGCAGGGCCCATTCATGCGCCCACCAAGAGTAACTGTGAGGGCTTACAGTGTTGTGGCATGAGCACCACCAACAAAGGCCCAATTTTTCCTACCGCTGTTCAATAATGGCATGTAAATACAATTCCTGATATAATAGTTCACAGCAGGGCGTTCCAGCGCCCACCAAGAGTAACTGTGAGGGCTCACAGTGTTGTGGCAACACCAACATGTAAGGGGCAAATTTCAGCAGAGTATATACGGCAGGCCCCTACTTTCAAACATCCAACTTACAAACGACTCCTACTTGCAAACGAAAGGAGACAACAGGAAGTGAGATGAAATCTACCCCTAGGAAGGGAAACTCTCTCCTGTAAGAGTTCATATGGGGAAAAAGGTGTTTCCTCTCTACTGATGCTTTATCACCAATCCTTGTTTCAATAAAAACCCCACTTTTCAAAAACATTTGTCATTGGGACGGAAAGTGAGGTGAAATCTTCTGAACAGGGGCACAGACAGCAAAACAAATGTTACAGGGGTGATAACCCTTCCCTATGTTTTCCAAAAAGCTTAAAAATAGATTTTTTGGCTGGAGCTACACTTAAACAATGTACCTGTTCAAAATTACAAACAGATTCTACTTAAGAACAAACCTACAGTCCCTGTCTTGTATGCACCGCCTGTATACTGCTGTTCAGAGTATATAGGGCCTTTTTTATTTTGTGTGCGGGGTTCCCCTTAATATCCATACAAGACCCAAAGGGGCTGGTAATGGGCTGGGGTAGGGGGGGGGGGGACGGGGGGGGTCATGGGGTAGCCATGCAATTTGTCTTAAATATTTTCATCCATATTGCCAGGACAAGACATGACATTAAAGCCGCAAGCAGTTTTAAATGGCTTTTTTTCCCTTTTAGAAATGTCATTTTGTGCAGGGACAGCTCTAAACACGGGAAACACGTGCCACTTCACAGACCTACTTTAGACACCCCCCAGGTACGATATTTAAAGGAATATTTCACTTTTTTTTTTTTTTTCACTTTATGCATCATTAAAATGACTGCTCCCGAAAAAACGGCCGTTTTTAAAACTTATTTTTGCATTGATACATGTCCCCTGGGGCAGAACCCGGGTCCCCAAACCCTTTTTAGGACAATAACATGCATAATTAGCCATTATAATTGGCACTTTAGATTTCGAACGTTCACGTCCATTGTATTTAATAGGGTTCTAACGTTCGCGCGAACTTTCGGTCCGTTCGAAGGTTCTGGTGCGAACCGAACGGGGGGGGGGGGGGTGTGTGTTCGGCTCATCCCTAGTAATAACTGTGAAGGATGAGCTGATGAAGAAAGGTGGAGGTGAGATAGTCTTCTCTGAAGAGATAAAATTTCAGGGATCGCCTAAAGGAGGATGGGGTAGGAGGACAGCAGATTAGGGTAGGGAGTTTTAGAGGAGGAAATAGGTTCTGGAGAACTCTTGGAGGTGAGCATGGGAGAAGGTAATGAGGGAGAGAGTAGAAGGTCTTGGGAAGAGCGAAGTGGACGGTTTGGGTGATATTTTGAGATGAGGTTGGTGATGTAGCTTTGGGGCTGAGCTGTAAATGCTTTGTATGATGTCATTGGTATTTTGAATTTTATATGTTGGGCCAACAGAATTTAGCCCAACCTATTTGTTTCTTGTACATTTTCTTCTCTGGTGGTTCCACACAGCCGATTTCTTGTTCCAGATTACAGCAGTTTTTGCTGTGTGTCTAAAAGCCTAAAACATACAGAATTGCATTTACTTTCAAGTTAATCATATATTAGGGAGGCTTGTGTTCTTCAATTACTGCAAATACAGTCAATATAAAGGTCATGCCAGTCTACACTCGGCATAGCATTGTGTAGAGCAGATGTGGAGCTGTGCTAAATGGCCACACCTGTTTATTCAGTGTATTCCTTCTGTATATAATGGGTTGTCACGGTCATGCAGCTATCTTTTATTCTGGTAATTAATACGCTTCATGACTTTCACATGAATCACTGAAAACGTTATTTTAATAAATGGTAAAGGGTGGCTCATGGGGAAATGCTGATCTAGAAGGTTTAACTCTCTTTAGCTACTTAATAACGTAATTACTTATTGATTAATGTCTACCCAATCTACACCTATTTAAAGAAAAGTTTTCATAAAAGAAATATGTAGGCTGCCATTGCTGAACTTCTGGAAATACTATTTGCTTGGCTGTCTTTGGCTTCATCAGTACTTTGAGTCACAGAAGTATGAAGTCAGTGATGTCTGAGTGAAGCTAAACTACCTAATCAAAAGGAGTATGTAATTGATTTGGGCGTTAAATGGTCTCCTCCCGACAAATAACAATACGTATATGTATTTAAAGATTTATCAGAAAAGTGAAAAATCATATAGAAATAGGACAGTGGGGGTATAACATACACAATCCTACATATAAAACCTTAGTGTATATATACAGCATAACAAATAGAGATGTTGCATTGAAGTAGCCAACATGTTTCGCGGTCTGTGTGTCTGCTTCTTTAGGGCTTGCTTGCTTTGTAACTAAATCATAATCTATATTTGAACAGAAAATAAACACACATATAAATGTCTGTCCTTTTTTTTTTTTTTCCCCTTGCAGTGTTGTGGCTAGGGTATTTATTTATTTTTCTACCTGGAGTTGGGCTGGAGACTAGGTTCACACCTATGTGTTTTGCAGTGCATTTTCAATTTGCAGAAATGCACTACAGTCCATTTTAACATGATTTCCTATGGGTCATGTTCACATCTGTGCGTTTTCACCCAGTGCGTTTTTTGGAAAGGGTCAGAGACTCTTTTTGGCCACAATAGGTTGTGTTTTTGATGGTTTCTCCTTCATGACAACACACCTCCTACAAACACAACGCATAAAACATGTCAAAAACACACAAAACGCACCAGGAAAATAATCGACTGCATAGGTGTGAATCTAACCTTAAAAAATTCTTAATGACTGTTCCTTGAAATAAAAGATGCACTATAATTACTGTACCTCTCCAGCGCAGTGTTACCTTCCACTGCATTTTTTACTGACAAAACTTGAACGTTTACTGACAACCTAAAAAATTACAGAAAAAAAATAAGACAATCAATATTTTAAACCGTATAAACACCATGTAGGAAACACTGAAAATATCCATAACAAATAATTTGCCTGGTTTACACTTAAAAATTGAACACAGCATGACAAAGATCAGTCCCTGATATGTACAGACAGCTGTAAAAATCATTTGATTTTTAAAAACTGCCAGTAAATTTACTGACAGTTTGCAACCCCGCTCCAGCGGCCTGTCTCCCCTACCTCCCACCCCCCCCCCCCAATCCAGCACTGCTGAAGCCCCATCCTCTAACCACTAAGTTGCTGCTGCTGATGTTGGACGATGGTACCAAAGCATGCAGCGGGGGACATGGGCAATGGTACCACAGCATGCAGCGGGGGACATGGGCATTCAGCACTGCCGAAAATGGCAAAAGCCACTGGGGTTGATTTATATAGATGGAGTAGGTAAGATTTCAGGTCTGTCATGTTTTTATTGCTAAGGAAAGTGTAAAAATAGTGTTGGACCAGTAAGATTATCTACTTGGGATTGCTATCTTAAGATGTTAATATTGATGATCTGTTTCCCGGGCAGGCAGCCTTTACACTCCAGAGGATCTCCTTGGCTTATACTGTAATGTAACAAATATATGTAAATGGCAGCATCACACCACTGATTTTATTCCAATAAATATGAGATTGAAAAAGAGTAACCAACACATTTCAGGGGTCTAAAACTGGCCCCATTCATCAGGGCTTGAGATTGAAAACCGTATAAATGGACTGGATGTGAACATGACCTTTAGCCCTTGTTCACATTAAGGGCTGGTTTGAAATTGAGCGAGTTCAAACTGCCATTTAAGTCCGACTTTGGGGGGCGATTTAACAGACATCCGTGTGGGTTCATGCACAGATGTCTATTGAAATCGCCCCCAAAGTCACCAAAAGTATTCCAAAACTACTTTTGGGAAACGGTGCGGCGCCCGAAAAGTCGGCGTTGCACCAATTTGGACAATGACATTGCCAGCAATAGGCTCCGATTTGACATGCCAAACAGGCCCAATGTGAATGTTGCCTCAATGGTATTTCTTCCAGTGTCATTACAAGTACAGGTCTTGTCAGCAGTTGGTTTGGCAGATACTGACAAGACCTGTGCTTGTAAAGGTCCAGTTCACTCTAGTTCACTTCTAGTCCATTTTATGCTTTCACTCTCAAGCCCTGATGGTGGGTGTAACGGCACCCCAAATATAAAAGGGGGTTAACGCCGTATAAGATGTTCCCTCTCCTGGACACCCACTCGCTACCAATCTTCCACAGCCAAACGACCCCTTCCCATAGGAATTAATCCTTCTGAAGAAACGAGATGCACTCTGTATCCTTCTGGGGTAGAATGACTTTATTGAGAAACATTGTAACTTTTATATATATATATAATCTATCCAATACTGCATTAGTTTAACATGTACAATGGCCCAGCTCCACCCACACATCACAAGACTCAACACATCATCCTGACGTCTGCTAGGCTTCAAAAGATCCCACACAATAGAATATAACGATCCCCAATACACATCTTATCACAAAGTGTTGGCAGCCAGTCTGTCTGCTGGATACCATACATACAGGCATGGCGTTAATTATCTCTATTCACACCAGACCTTCCCAAGTCATAATGAACAATAGAATGCAAATCACCTTAATTCCTCCCAGCAATGATTACACAAAGACAAGGGGCTGGGGGTGATGACATTAGCATCTAACAGTATGTGTCCCAACATCATGAAGGCATCACTTTTCAATTACCCTGTTGAGGTCTTAATCAAACGGTAAATAGTTCTTTGCAGCTATCCTGAGGAATATGGTGGATCAATATTACAGACCCAATCTAGATAAAATGTATGTACAGCATTGAATATGGCTATCATAGGCCATATTGGGGTTTTCATTCACCCTGTGCCCCTAATAGAGACACAGGGTGGTTGACACATAAGAGGCATTGGGGGAGCTGAAGCAAGGGTATCTCATACTTTCTAAGCGATTCTGAGTTCCCCGGGCCTTCCCGTTACAGTGGGGAAGGGGTCGGGGTTTGGACCCTTGAAACGAGCAAGTCCTGACTCGTCCCTACTCTGTGGAAAAGTAGAAAATGGCTGGAGTTGTCTTTACAGTTTAGTTAGAACTGAAAATATAACTAAAGTCAAAATGTATTATTTTCTTTTTGGATAGAGTGGAGGTGGATTAGAACCCCTGGCAGTTTGAATTGCCGTCTGTGCCCCCATTAGGGGGATTCACACTCTCTTTTAGTCCCGTTTTTATCATTAAATGTGAACATAAAAGAAAATCCCAAATTTCAGGTTGTCCCCAGAAAAGTAAAAGGAGAAATCGTCCAATGGGGGCACCATTTCTGGTGACCTGGGGGTCATCAAGATAATCCTTTTTAATTTGCAGGGATTTCCTCTCAATTCCTGTTTGGCTATGGGACAGGGAGTGAAGGTAAATCTCCCCAATGGGACAAAGATGGCAAAAAAATACATTTTACAGGGGGTTATAACCCTTTCGTACTCAATCCAAAATAAAAAATAAAAGTTCTGCATCCACTGGCAGCAGACTTTTTTATGATGTGGGCCTTGGCCTGAGTGTTGGATTTCACAATTTCTTTTTGTTTTGCTATTTTGTATATTTTAAGTCCTTTTAAAATCTTTGTTTTATAGATCTTGGAAGATGACGTTACCCCGAACATAATGGCTACACTGTAGATTACATTTTCTCCTCGTTGTTTGACGAGCGCAAAAATAAACATGTCAAACTTTAAAAGGCTGGTTCTAGGCCAGCGATTCATGCACTGGAAGCTCGGTGCCGTCACCCTCATTTTTATGGCTTTTGTGTTCTTAATACAAAAAGAAGTAGTTGATCGAGAAATGGACGAACTTGCAGCACGTGACGGCTCCCCTGTGAAGAAAAAAAAGATGTTGGACATGGTAATGGATGCTGTAAATAACATTAAAGACTCCATGCCAAAAATGCAGATCAAGGCACCTGAAAAGCAGCTTGATGATGATGGAAAAAGACGGTGTTTACCTGGATATTACACAGCGGCAGAACTTAAGCCTTTCCTTGAGCGTCCACCTCAGGATCCGAATGCACCAGGAGCTGCTGGAAATCCATTTAAAATGGACAAACTCGCCCCTAAGGAGGAGGAAGAGAGGGAACAAGGAGAAAAGAAACATTGTTTCAATGTCTTTGCTAGTGACAGAATTTCATTACATCGGGACCTGGGACCAGACACAAGGCCTCCTGAGTATGCTTGGCATCTTGTTATTGTCGTGTTACATGTCATGTATCTTTTTTATTTATTTTTATTTTTAGGCAACACACTAGATGATAGATTATCTAAAGCCAAAACTTTATTTTATTCATTTTGGATAGAGCGTCTCATTGGAGAGATTTTTCCCTAATGGAAAAGAGGTGGAAATCTCTCCAAAATTTGGAAAAATGCCCTGTTTAGACTGTCACCAGAATATGTCGCCACATTGGAATATTTTTTTTCCCTCATTTCTGTTATGGTAACCGCTCAAAATTTTGGATTTTCCTTCACATTCAGTCCGGGTGACAATAGCCACCAGGACAAATAGAGATTGGATCTCCCTAGTAGGACACACAGACTGACATTAAAACCTGAAAATTGGTTCCAAACCCTCACCACACTATCCAAGACATGAGAACATTTAGCTTAATGCCTTGTACACACGGTTGGACTTTTGACCATGCATAAGTCCGTCGGAAATAAAGAGAACAAGTTCTCTATCTAAGGTTCATCGGACTTCCGACAAAAAAAAGTCCGATGGAGGCTACATACGGCTGGACTTTCAGAGGAAAAAAAGCCCGTCTGACTTTTTTTTTCTCAGAAAGTCCTGCCGTGTGTACGAGGCATTAGAGGCACTTTAAGGGAATTTTTTAGGCTGCCTTTTTAAAAATCCAAAGATAGGAGAAGTGCACTTGGTCTATTGGAACTTTCATCTGTATCTTTAGACCATCAACAGGTTAGAGGAAGGGATGAGGTAACTGGATGAATGGATAGATAGCTGAGCAGGAGAAGGGACCGAGACTGGAACCTCTGAAACAGAAGATCTGGTTAGGATCACCTCAATGTAAAAAAATGAACAGGAGGGTGCTGAGGTCAGTATCAAATAAAAATCACTTTATTAAAATAAGCAGCACACTTAAATTGAAGTTAGCGTTAAACAGCATATATAGGGAACACCTGAGACAAAGCAGCTGTGATCAGTGTGAGTCTATAGGCATCACTGAGCAAACAGAGACCAAGGATGACAGGGAGCCAGCCAGCTCAGTGTATGGATTTTCGTGGCGGCTTTCTCAGTGCTGTTTCATGCTAACTTCAATGTAAGTGTGCTGCCTATTTTAATAAAGTGATTTTTATTTGATACTGACTTCAGCGCCCTGCTGTTAACTAGCATTTTTAGAAGACATAAGAAAATTATCTGGCTGTCCTTCAACCCTCCAACAATACCTTGCAGACACATCGGGCAGGGCTTCCACAGTGCCTCTTGCTAAGATTGCAAACCCTTGCCAATAACTTGTATGCAGTGTATCCTCTTTCTCTTCAAAACTCTATGCAATACTGTAACGACACCCCAAGTATGAAAGGGGTTAAAGCTGTTTAGGATATTCCATTCCCGAAAACAAGGCAGCTACCAGACACTCCAGTCAGGCGAACAAGACCCATAAGAATAATTCTCCCTCAATAACGAGACAAAGCTCTGTCTTGAGGTTCAAGCAGGACTGACAATCTTTATTGAAAAGACTACAAGTTTTATACACCAAAAGAGGAGGTGCATCATATTACTCTGGAAATACACCTGTGACCAGACCTAATTAACATGCTAATTACCTAATTCCTTTTAGCAGCCTGGCTGTCTCCTGAACTTCAATACACATCATCACAGGAATCCTTTCATTCAATACAGGGTCAATTAGCCCAAGCCCCCATGAAAATATCCTCAGAAGTTAGTCTGGATTCATTAACATTACAACCGACAGGTGTCTGGGGGTGATGACATTAGCATCGTTAAGCAATATAGTCAGTCAGTCTTTACATATATCCTGGAATGCCCATATTAGGAGTTACTTCCTGTGCAGAGACCTCACAGCACTCAGGGGATAACATCTTTATATTTCTTGAGAGATATTGTTAATGAATATTACTGTCCCATTTTAAGTAGTCAAGATATAATTTCTCAGTCACCCCATGCCCCTAATCAGGGGGATACAGGCAGTACACCTGTAAGGGGCCCGGAGGTGCCCAGATGCCAACCCCCCCTTTTTTCTTTTGTCCGTCAGTATACCTGTAGGGGGCCCGGATGGTGATTTTCCCCCCCCCTTTTTATTTTTTTTATGTTCATCAGCAGCCAAACCCGCTTTTCAATTCGCAGCGCCCCCCCCGCTTCTCAATTCGTGGCGGCCCTTCCCTGCTTCTCAATTCGCGGGCAGCACCCCCCCCCGTTCTCTGCTCCAGGGGGCCCATGCCTGAAGCTGTGTAAGGGGCCCCAAAATTCCTGATAGCGGCCCTGCCTCTAATAGACTTGGGGTGATTTGGACATAAGTGGTGCATGGGGAGCTGAAGCAAGGGTATCTCATGCTTTCTAAGGGATTCTGGGTTCCATGGGCCCTCCTGTTACATCTCTCCCCTTTCGGCAGGAGACTAACACAGGAGGAGTTCTCAGACGGGTTGACTCCGAAGTTAGTCCATAGTTCCATTCCTCTAATGCAGTGGTTCTCAACTCCAGTCCTCAGGACCCACTAACAGGCCAGATTTTAAGTATTACTTTGGGGAGATGCAGACTAGAATACTGCAATCCCTGAGCAACAAATGATATCACCTGTGATGTATTTCAGTTATCTTGCAAACCTGGCCTGTTAGTGGGCCCTGAGGACAGGAGTTGAGAACCACTGCTCTAATGCCTGTATCCACACAGTACCCCAAGCAAATTGCTCCAAACAGAGCATTACTTACCCAGCCAAACTCTGCCTCTCTCAGAGAACATACCCGCCACTGGGGAGAGGCTTGGACTGGCCCTTCTCCCTGGAGTCCTTTCAGCCGCTGGAGAGAAGACAGGGGGACTGGGCACAGTCCGCCATGCTGTTGGGGATCTGGGCCAACTGCCCAGCATCCCTGGGGTATACAAGTGGAGACTGAATTCCCATCCACTCGTGGTAGGTGAAAATCCCCTAGTGCTTGCAAAGCAAGGTTGACATACTCTTGTCTCCGTGTCGCACCATTTCCTGGGGTTGTGTCAGTGAAGACCGAAGTCCCATCCACTACCACAGGAACTCCCTCTTCTGTTAGTTGAGAGCAGAGGCCAGCAGCATTCTGCCCTGCTGCCAGTGATTCAGCTGGGCGTAAAAGCTTTACTACCTCAGCTTGTTGCTGGAGAGAGGGGCCAACTGCCCCGGCTCCCTGGAACTCCACAGTTGTTTCCGTTGCTGGGCAGAGGTTGGTAGCACTGCCCTGTTGCCAGCACTTCTGCTGGGGACTCCACATCATCCTCTTCGGGTTTAGGGATGGCAATCTCCAGATTTTCCACTGCCGATACTCTGGCATGCTGCTGGACAGGTACATTCCTCCATCGAATATCATCCCAAGCAGAAACAGGATTATCAAGGTCAGTCAGCACTTCAGCTTTGGGGATGGCAATCTCCAGGCAATCTTAAACTGCCGATTCTTCAGCCAGGATTTCAGAGTTGTCAACTGGTATTTCCTGATAGTCCCAGGCAAAGGGAGCCCCACCCTGCTGCCGAGCAGAGTCTAGCAGCTGTCTGTAGGCGATCTCCAGCTCCCATTCCTGAACAGCCAGAAACTCCAAATCTTCCTCTGCCCAGTGCCCTTCTAAAACATTCAGTCTTTGCTCTCTGTGCTCCATTATTTCCTCCAAACGCCACTCCTGATCACTCCCAAAGTCAGGGTCCCTGGACAGCCTCCAATACAACAATCCCAGGCCATCATAGTCAAAGCCTTCTGCGGGGCTGTCATCCGCTGACCACGGGAACTCTTGGGCTACATACCACCGGAGGGCTCTGTAGCTCTCATCCAACCGCATCTCTGCCCGGATCAGCCTGCTTAACTCAGCTGTCCACTCCTGCTTCGGTTGTTCCCCCAATAACTGCATTCGTACATCATACTGCGACCATTACCTTACATAGATGGAGGGAAGAACTTTTCCTTGGTGTTTCTGCTTGAGAGCTAGCGCTTCCTTCCAGAGTTCGCAGCGCATATAATCAGACCATCCCAGCAGGACCTCCTCTGATGCTGGTCATCTATGCTGTATCTGCATCTCTTGCAACCTCCTTCTGAATTCCTCTTCCATGGTGGCTGGTATCTGTACCTCTCCTCTCCTTTCAGTTGGTGCTGCTGTGACTTCTGCTGCTGCAGCACCTCTTTGTTGTAGCCAATTTGCATCCACAGCTGCTATAACTTGGTCTATGATCTCCGCTGGAGGGTTGGGACCATAATGTGCCAGTCTTATTTTAACAGCCCTAACAAAACTTGCCTCTTCGGGTGTCCTGTCTGTTACGCTGGGCTTTTCGGTTATGTTGGGTCTTTCGGCTCTATCCATTCTGACTAGTTCTGCGATAATGTCCCTCCTTCTTACGGTTCTTGGCCGGTTTGCCCCGGTTCTCCAGTAATTCCTTGAGGGAAGAGAGCTTTAGGCATTCATAATGTGCCTCCATTGGCCTGTGTCCTCTTGTAGCTGTCCTTCTGGCTGTGGGAATCATCCCGCTGTTGCCACCAATGTAAACAACACCCCGCGTATGAGAGGAGTTAACGCCGTTTTAGGATATTCCATTCCCGAACACAAGGCAGCTACCAGACACTCCAGTCAGGTGAACAAGACCCATAAGAATAATTCTCCCTCAATAATGAGACAAAGCTCTGCCTTGAGGTTCAAGCAGGACTGACAATCTTTATTGAAAAGACTACAAGTTTTAGAGGAGGTGCATCATATTACTCTGGAAATACACCTGTGACCAGCCCTAATTAACATGCTAATTACCTAATTCGTTTTAGCAGCCTGGCTGTCTCCTGAACTTCAATACACATTATCGCATGAATCCTTTCATACAATACAGGGTCAATTAGCCTAAGCCCCCATGAAAAGATCCTCCAGAAGTTAGTCTGGATTCATTAACATTACAACAGACAGGTGTCTGGGGGTGATGACATTAGTATCATTAAAGTGGAGTTCCACCCAATTTTTTTCCTTTTTTTTTTTTTATTCCACTCCTCACCCCCTTACATGCCACATTTGGCATGTAATTTTTTTTTGGGGGGGGAGTGGGGGCTTCAGTAGGAGTGGGACTTCCTGTCCCACTTCCTCCTTCCGCCCTGGAGCCGCCTAGGCGATACATCATATCGCCTTGTGGCGGCTCCTCCCTGTAGGCGATCACCTGGGACGTGACAGGTCCCAGGCGATCGCCTGTCCACTCACAGAGCGCTGCGCCGTTCGCGCATGCGCAGTGAGTGCCCGGCCGTGAAGCCGAAAGCTGTCACGGCCGGATGCCCATACTGTGAATGGACGCGCCGGCGGAGGAAGGGGGAGAGGAGCGGAGCTCCAGGCGGCGCGTCGCTGGACAGTGGAGCAGGTAAGTATATGTTTATTAAAAGCCAGCAGCTACACTTTTTGTAGCTGCTGACTTTTAATAAACATAAAAAAAGGGTGGAACTCCGCTTTAAGCAATAGAATCAGTCAGTCTTTACATATATCCTGGAATGCCCATATTAGGAGTTACTTCCTGTGCAGAGACCTCACAGCACTCAGGGGATAACATCTTCTTCATATTTCTTGAGAGATATTGTTAATGAATATTACTGTCCCATTTTAAGTAGTCCAAGATATAATTTCTCAGTCACCCTATGCCCCTAATAGACATAGGGTGATTTAGACATAAGAGGTGCATGGGGAGCTGAAGCAATGGTATCTCATACTTTCTAAGGGATTCTGGGTCCCACGAGCCCTCCTGTTACAAATGCCTACTGCTGATTGCACAGCATAACTAATAAACTGAACAAGAGTAGGAATAACCAGAGAGACTTTGATGGGTGGAGTTGAAAATCCTTGGAAAATTCAGGATTAGATATTCAAAGGCTTTGGTAATAAACCATGCCTGGAAAAAGGAAAAAGTTTTTGAAAGCTTGCACCTCAGATATATTCAGTTAGCCACATGAAAGGTATCGCCTACATTTTTAATTTCCTACTACTTTTTATGGCTAACCCAGTATAACACTGTACTGCAATATCCCAAAAAGCCAGACTACACTGGCAACTAAAAGATTTAAAGATGGGTGGTTTGCATTGCAAGGATGGGAAGCAGAGGCTCCGGACAAGTAGGCTTTTTTAAAATCTTAATATGGATGCTTGTAATCTAGCTTCACTTTTTGCTAAGGTTGTTTTTGTTGCGATTGGTTAAAGACACGGCTGAGATAATTTTGCTACAAGTTGCAAGAGAACCCTAGAGGGCTACAAGAGAATTTTATAAAAGCCACCCTTGGATTTTACTACCACCTTGGATTTTACTAAATTTTTTGGTGAGATATCTATATTCATGTGATGCCACTTTTATATAAGGTCCTTTTAAACCAAGTTGTGTTTGTTTGCCTTGAGATGGCACAAGGCTCGAGCAGTATTACAAAAGATGAGGTATATTATCTTGCACTATGAATACAGAATCCTACAGTATATAGCATAGTGGATACATTCTTCCTCTACTGAGGAGTGGACTGGGGTATACCATTTTTTTTTTTTTTTTTTTTAAAAGATAATTCCACCTAATGCAGAACAAGTCAGTAATGGATGGAATCTTTTGTATTCATGAACACATGAAGGTCTTGTATACTGTATTTATTTTGGTTGATAACTACCAGCTGAAAAAACCCCTGCTTGAATAACATTCTGGTTGATTTTTTTTAAATTTTTTTTTGGACTTTTGTATACAAAAACCATAATACAATTTCCTATAATGTTAGCTATTTACTGTTCTATTCCATTTAGGTGTATTGAACAGAAGTTTAAGCGCTGTCCACCTATGCCAACGACTAGCATCATAATTGTGTTCCACAATGAGGCCTGGTCTACTCTTCTGCGCACTGTATACAGTGTTATATACACATCACCGGCCATTCTTCTCAAAGAAATTATTATGGTTGATGATGCCAGCACAGATGGTAAGTTGATTGGGCCTTAAAAACCAATCATTGTAACATATATTTTAATTACTTACAGTACAAAACACTCAGAAGAGGGGTTTAGTCTGCTATGGTATTTTTGATGAATGGAGTATAGCTTTACTTAGGGGATCCACAATGTTTGTTAACGCCTAAGCCAGGTTTGATAGCTATACACTTTATTGGGGGTGGGGGAAACACAACTCATACAAAAGTGAAGAAATAAGTGCAATTTTTTTTTTTTTTTGTGTGTGAAATTCCCTGTGATCATGCTAGTCTCCCTGCTTTTCTGTTTCAACTTGACCACACTAGGTATGGTAGCACATCCATCCCAGCGTGGTCAGTTTTCACTCCTAGCACAGCCTACCTGTCCTCCTCCAATGGTCAGACTTGTGCTGACACCCCCCCCCCCCCGCACAGCCGTTCAATGAGATAATCGGTGCACTGTTGTTTCTCTGCCTCCTGCTGAAACACCCCATGTAGTCTCCACCCCCACCTCTCCAAGCCCCTTTTGCAGCTGAGAACAGAGGGAGGTCATAGGATCACTTACAGGAAAGTAACTTTCAATAAAAACCGTCCGACATTCGGCCCGTGTGCATGTCAGCCGTCTCGACCATGCTGGCTGGGGCGCTGTTTCCCTGTCAGAACACAACAGCTCAGCGGGGGAGATCGTTGTACTAAGGCTTTAGAGTTGTGTTTTAAGCATTCCCCTTCCAAACCTGCTGCTAAAAGATGAGGGTTCCTAGTCTAAAGCTGATCATAGACCATCATAAGTGATTTGGAATGCTTTTGACCACTCTTTGTACATCCCTAAAAATAAGCAGTTGCATTGCATGACTGTTCATGTTTGGGATTTTACAGAGAGGTGGAGGAAGTGGTATTACTAAATCCTTGGAAATTTTTAGCAATTGGACAAGGATTTTTTATTTTTTTTTGAGTATGAAAATTAAAAGCCAAACAAAATATGACAAGAAAATACAAATGCAGCCACACAATCAAATGAATTGATAGTGACACAGCCCTCAATGACAAGGTTAAGCAACATAAAAACATGAACATAAAATGCAGGTTTTAATTTGAGTATAAAGCGTAGGGACTCATCAAATATGCAGAGAGATTATTGGGCCTACTGTCTAGTTCCCAAAATCAAGCATATAAGTATTCGGGCACAGGAACCTAGATCAGAAAATGGACAAGTATTCTTATTTCCCTTATCTCCAGTAAGTCACAGTGAGTGCTACGTGGCAGGATCCTACCATCACTGCCAGGGAGCTTTACAGAAGCTTTGACCCAGTCATTCATTGTTACTGTACCCCAGCCTCCAGTGCACAGGGTGTAGATAAGGGGGGAGTATGGGGGTCCAATCCCCAATTCCCCAGAGCGCAGGCATGTAGCCCTGGCTCTACGTTGCCTTTTTAATGGGTGGGAGCTGCACAGTTCGGGCATCCTTGTGCTTACTCCTTCCTCCTCCTCCCCCTCCCCCTTTGGGCCATGGATAGATAGCTTGCTGGGGAGAGAGGAGGAGCCTGATTGGCCAAATTGAGGGCCAGACCTTTTGCCCCAAACCATGTGGAATGTTAATGATGAAGGACTGAGGTAGACAGTCTCAGGAACCCTCCTTACAGCATTCCTTTTTAGATTACAAAAGGGTGGTTTAGACACTTTCATTGTTTTGAAAACCTCAGGATTTTAACGAAAAATCTATTTTTTTACATTTTGTTCCAAGTTTGTCTTTAACATCTTTTTAATTTTTGTCTTTGGAAGATTATTTGAAGGATAAGCTGGACGACTATGTGAAACCTCTGCAGATTGTCAAAGTGGTCAGACAAAAAGAAAGAAAGGGGCTTATTTCAGCCAGACTGTTGGGCGCCACTGTAGCAACAGGGGACACATTGACCTTTTTGGATGCACATTGTGAGTACAGAATGATTGTTTTGCAAAGTGATATAAAAAAGTAATTACTCTCAATTTAAAATCAGTAAGTAAAGATTCTTTCCCCACCCAATCAGGATAAAGCTGATCCCCCTGCCCAGAGGTTTTATGAAAGTGAGGAGTTTGCAATCAATGGTGCAAAGTAGCAGCCAAGATCAGGGTGGTCTCTAACCAGTTGGGTTGTTCGTATGTTTTTTTCAATTGAGAGAGAAAACTGTAGCTCCTAGAGGAATCCCAACACAAATACAAGTAGAAAATTCTGTGTTTGAACCAAGACCTAAGTACTAAAAAGTAACAATGTTACCCATTTAGTCACCAAGCCTTATTTATATTTGCTTTGTGGTGTCGCCATGTCCTGCTGTGCTGATATTCAAAGAGAATGTTAATGGGTAATTATAATAAAATGCTCTATTTCCACCAGCAATGGATAGTGCAATCTGCCCATGGCTACATGTAAAGGAAGTCTGATCACTGCATGCAGTGCTCCAGTTCTGTCTATTTTGGATCCCTGTTGTCACTGAGGACACTTTGGGCAAGGGGGATATCATATAAGCAGTTTTCTATTGGTCATACTGGCTACTAAAAGAGCAGATGCGTCACTGTCTGATACCAACTGTAATTGTGTAAACTGAGTAGCCCAGAGATGCTCCTTTTAGTCTGTCAGCAGCCTATCCAAAGACCCATCTATATATGTATAATAGACCATGTAGATGCCACCATGTTTCCCCGAAAATAAGACCTAGCACTATTTTCCAGGAGGGCTGCAATATAAGCCCTAGTTTGAGGTGCTACTCCTACGGTATAATCCTCTCTGTTACGGCAGTGTGCTGTGTGCCTCTGTGATCTAGCGGTGTCAGGTGCCTTTGATACTGAGCGGCGCTCAGCTGATCTTCCCGCTGGTCTCTTCTTCTCCCATCTGTATGTGGGGGATCTTGGGGGGCCCTCCCTCTGCAGAGCTTCGGCGGGTCACGGAAGGTACGGTAGTCTCAGTGCAGAGCCTCTGCAATCAATCGTGTCATACTTTGGGCGGTATGCGGCATGGATACTCCTGTCTCCACAAGGTATTTACAGATCTTTTTTTCTTCACATGCTGGTGTGCCCTCTTTCCTGTTCCGAGCATTGCGGAGGAAGGGGGGCGGGGTCCCCCACTGATGGCTGGGAGAGGTGAAGGAGAGCAGAGCTGAGGTGTTTGACGCTGTTGGATTGCAGGGGCACACACATTGTGTGCTACTGTAAAAGAGAGGATTTTGGCATTTTACGTTTGTTCAAACTGGGGATTCCTGACAGGCAGGGAGGAAGAGAATATGTTAAGACCTACCCCGAAAATAAGCCCTACTGTTTCTTTTGTTGCCAAAATGAATATAAAACCCGGGCTTATTTTGGGGGAAACACAGTATTAGGGACCAAGAGGGACAAAAGTCTAATACTGTATGACAAATAATTTGCATTAAATAAAGTAGTTTGTACTTCAGGTTCCTCTGGTCAGATTCCTGTAACTTAAACAAGAAAGTTGTTGTGCTATTATTTTAGCTATCCTGATTGCAGAATTAGGTTTAAAACATACTTGTGGCATCTTGAAAGCTCATAATCTGAAAAAAAAAAAAAGTTGTTAGGGACACTTTTTTTTTTTTTTTTTAATTCTGTGTGGTGAGAAAGCGTCTGTAGGTAAGGCATAACTTTAATTAGGGGTGGAATATTCATATATTGTGGGTGTGGCTGTACAAAAAGCAAGAGTAGGAATGTGGCCATGGTTTAACATATGCTAAATATTGGGCGTGGCTTAAGGGGGGGAGAGATGGAGATGACTGTGTGTGGGATGGAGATGACTGTGTGTGTGTGTAGGATGGAGGTGTGTGTGTGTGTGTGTGTGTGTGTGTGTGTGTGTGGGGGGGGGGTGGAGATGACGGTGTGTGTGTGTGTGTGTGTGTGTGTGTGTGTGTGTGGGGGGGGGGGGGTGGAGATGACTGTGCCACCATGTAAACCTTTTTTTTTTTTTTTTTTTTTTTTTTTTTTTTAAATTTGTTTATTGATTTTTCCATTGAACAGAGAAAAATTACAGAGCATATCAACATACACGCTTACACATTATTTTCTTGTATTCAGTAGCAATATACCAGTATTACACCGTGAAGCGGGAGCATAAACAATATAGTCTCGAAATAACATTCAAGCCTAATAAGGCCTACAGCTTGTGGCCACATGGCCACATAGGTGTCCCAGTTCCTCAACGGAGGAGAAGAGAAAAAAAAAAAAAGAAACACAAAACCCTAATACCAAAGGTGTATCGAGAGTATTTAACTGTGATTTTCACAGGACTCATTCGGTTATCCTTATTCAGTAATACTTAAGTGCTTGCATTCACTCACACAACACTCATACCCATTCACCCAGCACTTCCACCCATTTCCCCAGCCGAAACTACAGCTGGGTGGGGGCACTCCTCCTACTCCCCCCCCACATTTATGTGGGATATGTTTCATGTCCCCAGCTTCTTTATTTAGGATAGGAGGTAGTTCTCCCCCCCCCCCCCCCATCAAACAGGAGGGGCTGAATCAGGGCCCACTACTGCTGAATCAGAGGGGTATCCTTCCAAAAGGAGCTGTCTATATCCAGCCAAGGTTGCCAGATCTTGTAGAATTTCTGTATACAGGCCCTTCCTTTATAGATTAGTTTAAAGGTTGGTATGACTTTGTTTATCATGCGGTACAGCAGTTGGATGTTGGGAGCAGATTCACACTTCCATTGTAGTAATATCAGTTTTCTGGCATAAAAGAGTATCAAGCGGACTAGGGTCCGTTCGTGGGTTCTGGGTATGTGGTCATTAAGGATGCCCAGGAGCCCCACTTCAACAGTGTGGGGGGTCTCTAGGCATAGATTGTTTTCAAAAAAAGAGAATAGGTCCACCCAGAACCCCAAGAGGGCCGGGCAGGACCAAAACATGTGTACATAACCAGCATTGGTGCACTTACATCTAGGGCAGAGGGCCCCTGAAACATAACCCATGCGAGCCAGACGGGCCGGCGTGTAATGCAGTTGATGAATAAATTTGAACTGTATATATTGGTCGTTAGACCCAACAATATCCAAGAAACAGGCCCCAGAGGCCTCCTCCCACCCCTCCTCTGAAAGCCCAGGGATGTCGACCATCCACTTCCGCTGTGCAGCACGGAAGGGAGAACTCCCACCCGTCTGCAGTCGGGAGTAAATGGTCGTGGCTAATTTCGTAATGCCAGAACACGACATCAATGCCTCAAGCGGGGATTCAGCGAGCTCAAGAGTCAGGCCATGAAACTGCGCACGGACAGCGTGTCGTATGAGAAGATATTTAAAATAGAATTTATTTGATAATCCACTTGTAGCTTTTAGGACTTCAAAAGAGATAAATTCACCATTGAGAAAAATGTGGGCAGCGTGGGTAATGCCCAGCCGTGTCCACCACAATGCATCGGGGTGACCCATGAGCTCCAGAAGATTGGGGTTATGCCATAGGGGGGTTTTCGGTGAGACCCCCCCAATTCTGAAATCGTCTTATTCCCTTCATGCCAGGCCAACCAACTCACTTCTATCGGGGAGCCGCGGGAGCATCGTTTTGGTAAAGATCTATGCATAATATCTACCAATGGGGTCTCTAGGCCAGCAAGTGCCTGCAGTAGATAGGTAGAGCAGGATGCGGAGGCCCCCTGGAACCATTCATAGACATAGGTTAATTGGGCTGCTATAAAATAGTGTCGCAAGTTGGGGCAGGCCAGTCCCCCATCACCCTTAGAGGCCTGGAGGGAAGCCTTCGCTATTCTGGGATTGGTCCCCTGCCATAGGAAGGAGGATAATAACGAGTCTAATCTTTTGAAGAGCTTTTTGTAGAGAAAAATAGGGGATGCCCTAAAGGCATATAAAAATTTAGGTAGGTATATCATTTTAAATATGTTCACCCGCCCTATCAAATTCAAAGGTAATGAGGCTCAAGTTTGCAACCTGGTCTCCATGTGTGTAACAACTGGGGCAATGTTAAGAGATTCAAAGAGGGCCAGGTCTGCATTAATGTGAATGCCCAAATATTTAAATGTGGATCTGACTGACAGGTTAGAGTGAGATAAGTAAGTATAATCCTGTTTGGGGCCTATGGGAAAAGCAACAGACTTGTCCCAGCCCACCTTTAGTCCCGAGACCCTCCCGAACTCCTCCACCACTTCCATTAAAGATTTAAAGGACTGTTCTGTGCCATCAAGGTATATTAATGCGTCATCAGCATATAATGAGATCTTCTCTGTAAGATTACCATAACATATGCCGCCCACCGACGCCGTCTGTCGCACCGCCAGAGCCAAAGGCTCTATGGCAAGCGCGAACAGGAGTGGCGAGAGCGGGCAGCCCTGCCGTGTTCCCCTGTGTAAAGAAAAGACATCCGATACATCCTTGTTAGTACATATTCTTGCCCTGGGATTGATATATAGCAGGCGAACCCATTTTATAAATTGGTGACTAAAACCCATTCGGTGCATGACTTCCCACAAAAAGGTCCATTTCACAGTATCAAAGGCCTTCATCACATCCAGGGACAACACCAGGCCACTTTTATGCTCAGTGTCAGCTCTATGGATATGTATGAACAATCGTCTAATGTTGTCATATGTACTCTTTCCAGGCATGAATCCAGTTTGGTCCCTATGGATAAGGTGTAGGATAATCTTTTGTAGTCTCACTGCCAGTACCTTGGCCAGTATCTTAACATCGCTATTGAGTAAGGAGATTGGACGGTATGAGCCACATAGCGTTGGATCTTTATCAGGCTTGGGGATCACCACAATCAGGGCCTCACACATGGAGGAGGGGAGAACGCCCTCCTCCATTGCCTGCCCAAACTGAGAGTGCAACCTCTGTGCCAAGTCCCCAGCATAGTGTTTGTACCATTCAGCGGGCAAACCGTCCAATCCAGGAGTTTTGTTCGGGGGGAGTGAGTATATGGCAGTGGTAATTTCTTCTACCGTCAAAGGTTCATTTAAGATGGATCGGTGTGAGTCCTCCAGTACAGGGAACCGGAGAGACTCGAAGAAACCCATAGTTTCCCATTCAGGTGGAGAGGGCTGGGACGAATATAGGTCCTCATAGAAGGATTTAAAAGTTAGATTAATGGTCCTAGGGTCTGAAGCGATGGAGCCATCCGGCACCTGGATTTGCGGAATAGTCCTATCAACACAGTCCATGCGGGAGAGATATGCCAACATCTTGCCATTTTTCCCACTGTGTTCAAGCAGCCTGGCCGTCAGATATCTCTGTTGTTTCTGCGTTACATCCACCCTGTGGAGGTCCAGGGCCCTATGCGCCCCCACCAGGACCCCGTGGGAGTCCGGGGTGGGGGACGCAGAATACTGGGCCCTCGCAATCTCCAAGGAGGACTCTAGAGCTAAAAGAGTGGCCTGGAGGTTTTTTTTATGTCTGGTAGTGTTAGAGATGTATGAACCCCGCACAGTCGCCTTAAAGGCGTCCCATGTGGGGCCAGGGGAGGCAGATCCTTCATTATCCGCCCAAAAGTGGGACATGTCCTGTCCCACCGGGTCCTGTATTTCGGGGGTGGAGATCCAGCAAGGGCTGAGCCTCCACTGCCGAAAAGAGGGTCGGTGACCCATCACCAACTCTATCTTAAGGGCCGAATGGTCTGAGATTGTCTGCGAGATGTATGCGACCGACTTAACATAAGGGACCATATCAGAGGTTCCCAGGGCATAATCCAGCCTGCAAAGAGTACCATATGTTCTGGATTGACAGGAGTATTCTTTTATCAGTGGATGGCCACGCCGCCAAAGGTCGACGTAACCAAAGGAGGCACACCAGTGGCTAAATAGCTTGGATTCATATTGGAGGGGCCTCAACCTGTCCAGACCTGGGTCCAGGACAGAATTGAAATCCCCCAGCACAAGGGTAGGCAGACCCGGCAATTTAGAAAACTGTAAACTTAAGTCAGTGAAGATTGCAGCCGTGACAGGGGGGGGGGCATACACCACCACCAAGAGCAATGGGGTGGCGTGGATTTTACACAGTAAAAAAACGTACCGACCCATTGGGTCAATAACTACCTGGTCACAGGAGAAAGGGAGTCCCTTCCTTATGAGGACAGAGACTCCCCTAGCATAATTTGAGTACGTGGAATGATACTCCTGTGACACCCAGTGTTTTTTCAAAGCAAGTATTTTGGAGCCTAGGAGATGTGTCTCCTGTAGGCATAGTATCTGTGGCCTATGTGGCTTGAGAAATTCAAATAAGGATGCTCTTTTAAATTTAGAATTTAACCCCCGGACATTCCAGGAGATGCATGTGATTATAGACATGGCGGGGGGTTAAAAAGGGGCCCATATATGGTAATACAAATCAGACACTTGTCACCGGCGCGGCTGCAATCCAACACTGGGGGGGAGCAGGAGAAAAGGAGTACCCATGAACACATCCACACAACCACCATCCATGCAAACACACAAACCATTACACATACATTACCAGTTGAAATCCACATTGATTTCGTTACTACCCCTGCCGTACCCCAAGAACAAGGGGCCGGCTTTGTCCCAAAACTGCTAGTAGACACTAGGAACATGGCCAATACAGGCAAGTCAGCAAACTATTTCGATCAGTCAATGATCAGAGAACAAAAAAAGAAAAAAAAAAAAAAGAAAAAGGAAAACAACTGCAGCATCCCAATCTTCCCCTTAAAGATCCATAGCCTCTTGTCGAGCTGTAGAATAAGGTACCTGCCATAGGCACAAAGAGCCCCCGATTGGGGCGAGAAAAAGAAAATGAAGTGGCTTTGTAGCCTGTGCGGGGGGGATACCCCGATCAGGTTGCAGGTGGTCGGTCAGATGCGCGGCTGGGTTTGGACAGGGATTCATACCAGGAAAGCGCAGTAGCAGGGTTCTGAAAAAAGTGCACTTGGTCCTGGTGGACGACTCTCAGCGTCGCGGGAAATTGCATGGAGTATTGTATGGTCTGTTCTCTCAACTTCTGTTTAACATGTTGATACTTGGCTCTCGCAGCACGAACTGCTGGGGAGTAATCTGGGTAGAGGGAGACCGATGCGTTGTTGATTTTCAGGCTTCCCTTTATGCGGGCAGCCCTCAGGATAGCGTCCCTGTCCCTATAATTTAGGAGACGGATAACCATGGTGCGAGGGGGGTTTCCAGCAGGGAGCGGTCTCCCAGGGACCCTGTGGGCCCGTTCGATCACAAAACATGGGGACAGGCAGTCTTTGCCAAATTCCTGGGTAAACCAGCATTCAAGGAAGGATACCGGGTCTGCACCCTCGACCCGTTCTGGGAGGCCCACCAGGCGCAGGTTATTCCTACGTAAACGATTTTCCAAATCGTCGATCTTATCTGCCAACGATTGAATTCTGTTGCCATGGGTTTTCAGCACAGGCAGGGCCGGGCCTACAGTGTCTTCCAGGTCACTAATGCGGCGTTCTGTCTCAGCGACCCGGTCCCTGACCTTATGCATGTCCTGGCGCATTATAGTAATGTCCAGCTTTAGTTCCTCCACCTTCCCCATAATATCAGAATGATTTACCTTCAGGATTTTGAGAACATCCAGCAAGGTGGGCTCCGGTTCCGGCCCCTCCTCGAGACCGTCATCACTCGGAGCGGGGTGGGCCAGGGGTATTGAAGGGGCTGAAGCCCCAGGGGATGGTGGTAGTGAGGGGTCCAGATCGTCACCGAAGAGTTCCGGTGTAGATGAGAGAGGCACATGTAGCATGGTGGAGCGGCGGCCATCTTGGGAGGACCGAGTGGTAATATTCATCCTGACCGGGGGCTGTTTTCTCCCTTTTCTTCCTCCCATCCACCAAAATTCTTCCGTGGATGAGTAGCAGGGTCCCTCTTGGGTGTCTGGAGAAAGTTTTGGGCCGATTGGTTTGGCAGGTTAGCAGGATTGCGAAGGATTGTGCAGAGGGATCTTGGAGCTGCAGAGAGGAACGTCTGCTCACATGCTGCGTCAGGCCACGCCCCCCACCATGTAAACCTTAGTTAAAATTTACATAATGGAACATGCCAGGTATTTGGGTTCCTTAGCCTCTTAGATGATAAACTGATAGGGTGCTTCCCTGGATGTTCTTGTTATACCTTTCTGGAGCCAGTTTGATATTTCAAGGTCGGTTTAAGACTGACCAAGGGGCTCAGCAACAATGTATTTTCGCCCAGGGCTCCTACCATTTAATAAAGTGATGTATTCTTTTATCTTTCCCTCTATAACTGCGGTAAAAGTCTTGTCTTGTATTTAGGATTACTGAACTTTTTTAGTTGCTGTAAAAGTCCCAGCTGCTTTTATATTTTACTGCAGAGGACTTGTAATGAAAGGCTCAGTACATCCATTACAGGCTTTCAACATCAAATTTTGTGAACACAAAACACTAATTATAAGTGCAAAGCAATTCCAATGACTGAAGAGATCAAGTTGTGGTTGTGAAGAACCTGGCAGTCTTCATTGTGAAAAGAGAATGAAAGCATAATTCACATAGTTTATAGTACACCTCCTCTGCTTGTTCCAGGTGAGTGTTACCATGGTTGGCTGGAGCCATTACTGTCAAGAATTGCTGAGAACTACACTGCGGTGGTGAGCCCAGATATCTCCACCATTGATCTCAATACGTTTGAGTTTCTCAAACCTTCCCCATATGGAAATAACCGCAATCGGGGGAACTTTGACTGGGGTCTGTCATTTGGATGGGAAAGTGTGCCCACTTCCGAAAACAAGAAGAGGAAAGATGAAACCTATCCAATAAAGTAAGAAACCATCATGATGATACTGGTATAATGTGAATACTATGGGGTTGATTTACTAAAGGAAAATCTACTTTGCACTTGAAAGTGCACATGGAAGTGCAGATGCTGTAGATCTGAGGGGGACATGCAAGGAAAATAAAAAACAGCATTTTAGCTTGCACATGATTGGATGATAAAATCAGCAGAGCTTCCCCTAATTTCAGAGCTTCCCCTCCGATTTACAGTGATCTACAGCAACTGCACTTCCATGTGCACTTTCAAGTGCAAAGTGGATTTTCCTTTAGTAAATCAACCCCTATGTGTGTCAACAAATGGATTTTAAAAGTATTCACGATTTCAGAATTATGGATCATATTTAAATGAGCGTTTCATAACACAAGATTTACACAGCATTCATCCAGGATTCACACATCTTTCTAATTTGATCTATTTGGGAACATGTGTCACTTCTAGGTGAAAGTTGTGTGAAAAAATGTATAAATATATAAAAGTGTTTAAAACAGGAATGGTCCATGTTATTACATAGCAACTCATTACAATTGTGAATGTGCCATGCTCTGTGGAACGGGGTGCGCCCCGAAACGCGTTAGCTGTACCCCGTGTTCTGTGCATGTCCATGCACTGTGTTTATGGGCTTTTGTCAGTTGCATTTTGTGAGTACCCACTTTTACACAATGTCTTATTAAATTATCTCTGGTAATGCACTAGGTGTGCGCGCCTTCCATTACTGTTTTTCTTCTGAATGTGCCTCAGACCATGGAGGCCCAGATGTGTTCTAATGCAGTTCTTGGACATCTGAAATTATGCAAAGAGACAAATTTCTAGATGATTAAAATGATCACAGACCTCCGTAGGTATCTGCACCTTTTATATAAAGCAAAATCTACCCTAACAAATGGTCCATCTGATCACACCGGATTTAAGAAATGGTCAAAAAGGGAAGATCCCCATAACAGTGTCTTCCAACACAGGAGAGGTTAGTCTACAGCGCAGAGGCTCCAGGGGCAGCAGAGGTCAAACCCGAAGAAAATGGGAGTGTAGGATCCTCATTAGCATGACAGTATACACGTATTCAGAGAAAAAAATAACACCCTTACGGTAAACAATTCTTGAAACTCAGCATGGGTAGTAGGAATCACCAAGATGCATAGAAAGCAAGGCTGTGTGCAGGAGCGGCAACTCCAGATCCTCTGGCCGGCATCACAGGGACCCGCTCTGACAGCTGTCAAAAAGACCGCCAACAAACCGCATTCTGTGCTGTTACTTAATGCCTCGTGGTGACTTCTACGTGCTGTTGGAAAGAGGGGGCAGTAACATGTTTAGGAGGACTCTAATGCCTCGTACACAAGACCGGTTTTCCCGACGAGAAAAGTGCCATTTTTTAGATTGGTCGGGAAAACCGGTCATGTGTATGCTCCATAGCAGTTTTCCCGACGAGAAAACTGGCCGCAAAAAAATTTAGAACCTGCTCTATTTTTTCCCGTTGTGTCTCCCATCTGTCTTTTTCTCGTCGCGAAAGCCGCTCGTGTGTATGCTTTTCCGAGGGGGAAAAAAACGTGCATGCTCGGAATCAAGTATGAGACGGGAGCGCTCGTTCTGGTAAAACTAGCATTCATAATGGAAACTTTTACTAACACGAGGATCAGCAAAAGTAGCCCAAAGGGTGGCGCCATTTGAATTGAACTCCCCCTTTTTTATAGTGCCATCGTACGTGTTGTAGGTCACTGCGCTTTGCTCGAGCGTTTTTTTGCCTGAACGTGTGTATGCAAGGCAGGCTTGAGAGGAATCGCGTCTGGAAAAACGTTGGTTTTTGGCATGTCAGGAAAACCGGTCGTATGTACAAGGCATGAGGTCTGAGAAGGGATTCCTCCGATACTCTGCTTTGTAGTCATCTGTGTAATTCCTACTACCCATGCTGAATTTCAAGCATTTTAACTGCAAGTGTGCTATTTATTTATTTATTTTCCTCTCAATAATTGTATACTGTCATGCTAATGGGGATCCTGCTTTCCTGTTTTCTTGTTGTTTGATCTTTATTTATCATGAAAAAAAAAGAGAGGTTTTAAAACTTAATGACTCTTCTTGGAAATGGAAATGGATTTTAATTGATGTCCTTATTCGCTTCTGACTGACACCCTTAAAACAGACAGGAAGTAAGGAAATATCTTCTAAATCAGGACATGGGCATCAATCACAACGCATTTTCTAGGAAATTAGGAAGGTTTAGAACCTCTGACAGCATTTTATTGCTGCTAGACCAGTTAGTGGAGGGACCAGTAATTTCTTCTGTTAAATTATTATTCCAGGAATTTTATTTATTTGTCCAGATTCTTTTGGCACAATAAATTTCTAAACCCTCGTACACACGGGCGGCAATCTCGTCGGGGAAAAAAAACGTTGGTTTTCCCGATGAGATTCCCAGCAAGCTTGCCTTGCTCGCCGAGTGTACACACGGCCATTCAAAAGAACCACTGTTCTTTTGAATGGCAAGAACGTGGTGATGTCATCGACTACGATGAGCCTGCACTCGTCACATTCGATGCCATCGCCGTCATCTTGCTACAGCCTACACTACCCTTGTATGCTACAGTGCATGCGTCAAAGTCTTTACGAGCATGTGCAGGTTTACCATGGACAGGTAAGCATACACACTCACTCACGGTTTTCTAGTTGGGAAACAGACCGACGAGAAAATGGAGAGCAGGTTCTCTTCGAGATTCCCTGCAGTTTTCCCGACGAGAAACCATACACACACGACCGGTTTTCTCAGCAAAAAGCTCTCGCAGCACAAACCGGTCATGTGTACTGGGCTTAAGCCCTGATGAAACCATAAAACGTGTTGGCTGTCATTCTTTTAGACCCCTTTCACACTGGCAACGCCTGGCCGTTGGCGCTAAAGCGCCACTCGTTTTTGGCGGCATTTTAGCTGAGCTTTTCGCCCGCTAGCGGGGCGTTTTTTACCCCAATTTTTTTTTAAAAGTCCTGTTTTGCGGCGCTTTCCAGGCGCTTCGGAAGCGCTGCCCATTCATTGCAGTGAGACAAGTAAAGGTGCAAGGAACTGGATCAGATCATCCAACAAGTTAATAGTAATGTGGCATGTTACATATATGTATGTGTGTGTGTGTGTGTGTGTGTGTGTGTGTGTGTGTGTGTGTGTGTGTGTATATATAATGTATGTGTATAATATATATTAAAAATGATGTATAAAAACACAGTCTGAAAAAACAATTTGGAGCCCAAGGGTCATAGGGGAGTGGAAGAAAGTCCAACACTCAGGGCTTCCATCATATGGGAACAGAAACCAGGTTCCAATAACACTGAAAAAGACAAGGAGAGAGGCTCCTCTGGGTGTAGATTTATGTCAGTTTTAATAAACACTTCAGAGAATGGCAACTCTGCGAGCAACCAGCATGCCCGCTGCGTATGACACAGCAGCCGCGCTCCTTTGTTAAGCTTGACAAAGGAGTGCGGCTGTTGTGTCAGCCACAGCGCGCATGCTCATGAAACCCATTGCATACTGGTGACATCATCCTTCCTCCTCTCTTCACCATCTGCGCCCCAAGCCTGGCTTTGAGTTTTTCTCCACTGCGGCCGGCTTCCTACACAGCGGTGTTACAGTGAGCACAGCGCTCCTCCCATACAGGATTGGGTCGTCTGCCGATGACTCCCTCCCCTTGCTGGGACCTTCTTTTACATGCCTGTGATACACTTCAAAAATGTGAGTTGCAATTCTCTGAAGTGCTTATTAAAATTGGCATAAATCTACACCCAGAGGCGCCTCTCTCCATTCATTGCAGTGGGCAGGGTGTTTTGGGAGCGCTAGTTACAGCGCTCTCAAACCGCTCCAAAGATGCTGCTTGCAGGACTTTTCGTAACGTCCCACAAGCGCACCGCCCCAGTGTGAAAAGACACACTGCAATGAATGGGAGACGCTTTCCATGCACTTTTCAGAGGCTATTTCTAGCCTGAAAACCGCCTCAGTGTGAAAGTAGCCTTAAAGATACATTTATTGTGATTATTTAGTGTGTGTGTGTGTGTGTGTGTGTGTGTGTCTGTAAATACACTAATCAGTCATACCATTATGACCACCAACCATAACCTGTCGAGGCATGGACTCCACTAGACCTCTAAAGGTATGCTGCAGTATCTGGCACCAAGCCAAGGGTAGAAGATCCGTTACGTTTTGAGGTGGGGCATCTATGGATCGGACTTGTTTTTCCAGTGCTGGAGAATTTGGAAGCCTAGTCAACACTTCAAACTCGTTGTGTTGCCCAAACCATTTCTGTCATTTCTACATCGCTGGCTCATCTCTGAGGATAACAGCCCCAAAGTACTTCATGCCCTGGCAACTGAGACTGAATGGGCTATTGCAGCCTCCATGCACATTGTATCACTTGAACTAATGACTGTCTACACTCCCATGCGCCTGAACATATTGTTTTTCAAACCATTGTTAAAGCTGATCTCCGGGCAATTTTTTTCCCCCATGCAGTAGGGCTGTGCCTGGCCCATAAAATAAGGCTTACCTGTAGGTAAAATTAATATCTCCTAAACCTGTACGGTTTAGGGGATATTCACCTTGCATGCAGCTGCTGTCAGCGGCGCATGCGCTCTAAAGATCTGGCGCATGCACTCAGGAGTGACATCATCGCGGCTCCGGCCACTCACAGTATTCCCCCACGGCAGCCTCAGCCTTGTCCCAGGGCATTGATGAAGATTACACAATCTAAGGTACCCAATGTGCCAGCAAAGTGACCCTGTAACAAAGTGCCTAGCATAGCCCAGAAGAACCCACCCTGGGGTAGGACCCTCATGTGATCCTTGCTTGGCGCCCAACAAGGAGGGAAACATGGATGGCGTGACAAACAGCCACCACCCTACCTATACAACCTTGCCTGGGGTGGTCATAATGTTTTATGGCTCATCGGTGTATGTACAGTATATATTGTATAGTGTGTGTGTGTGTGTGTGTGTGTGGTGTGTGTGTGTGTGTGTGTTTTTTTTTGATTAATAAATCTATATATTAAAACTGCAAATCTTCCTAAAGATGATTTCTGTTGTGCTTTTGGTCCTTTCTATGTCATTGTCACAGATTTGTTTTTATTTCCTCCATTTATACAGGACTCCAACATTTGCTGGGGGCCTTTTCTCAATCTCCAAGGAATATTTTGAGCATATCGGAAGTTACGATGAAGATATGGAAATCTGGGGAGGCGAGAACATCGAAATGTCCTTTAGAGTAAGTATATTGTAGTAATGTGGTTTCTGGTGGGCTGGAGGGAAGTGGTTGCTGGTGTTAAGTCTCATAATCATTGCTTTGTTCCCAGCTGTGTTTACTACACTGTGCTACTCCTGCCACATGAAGCTTGTGTTATTCTTGCCATACAGTATTTAGATCCTGGGTTCAAATCCCAGCATGTACATTATCTGTGCAGAATTTTTATATTTGCTTTCCCTAGCTGCTAATGTTTCCTGCTATAGTCCAAAACTATACTGGTAGAGTAATCAACCCACACTGTCTTGGTTTGTTTTCCGTGCATATTTCCTTGTTTGTCAGAAGGTATTAAAGTCTAAAGCCTCGTGCACACGACCAGTTTTACAGTCGGAAAAACTGCCATGACAGCTTTTGGCCTGGAAAACCGGCCGTGCGTCTACTCCATAGCAGTTTTCCTGACGAGAAAACTGCGGGGGGAAAAAAAAACTTTTTTCCCGCCGGGATTCCCGGCTGTCTTTTTCCCGTCCTAAATACCATTGTGTGTATGCTTTCCCGAGGGGAAAAAAAAACGCGCATGCTCGTAAACAATTTGACGCATGCGCGGAAGCATAGAACGTAATTTTGTCGGCTCATCGTAGTCTTTGACGTCACCGCGTTCTTGGCAGTCAAAAGTTCAGCGGTGTTTGGCCTAAACGTGTGTATGCAAGGCAGGCTTGAGAGGAATCCCGTCGGGAAAAGCGTATTTTTTTTTTCTGCCTTGAAAACCGGTCGTGTGTACGAGGCATAAGCTCCTATTATCTTTTTTAATAGAGAAACTGATCTGATTTTCTACATTCTGTTATAAAACCATATCCAATAAAATCAAATTTCTTCATAAATTTAGGCCAATATTTTTTGAAAATCTAGAAATTAAACATTTTTTTTTAACCTACTGTTACCAGTGCAGTGTCCTCATATGACTGGTGAGGCAGTGATCAGGGAAACTGACTGGTGACCATAATGTTAATCATTTTTTAATTTTTTTTTTTTTAAACTACCTATACTTTTCTGTTGGCCCGTTTCTTGAAAAATACTCTTCTTTTCTGCTATCATGGCTGCAGCAAATATTCAAACACTTCCATGTGTGTGAATACCTGCTTACCCCCACCACTTACTTTGTTTTTTGTCATTAAAGGATGTGTGTGCCAAAAGAATGAACTATATAGTGAATGATGGGGGAAACAGTTACTGGCCACATCCAACCAGAGGAATACGTGCACAGAATATTGAGTAGAGAAGTAGTGTTATTTTTTTCTTGGGGGGAATTGCTGTGTGGTAGCCAATGGTAAATGGGCTGTGCATTCTGCAAGTGCTTTTGCTCCAGAGATTAGTAAATGAGGTAATGCTTATGTGTAGGGCCGAAACAACTAATCGATAACCAATCGATTATGAAATGAATCGATTATGAAAATGGTAATCGATTAATCGGCCAGTAACATAATGGGGTTAAAAAAAACTAAAATTAGCCCTTTATAGTACAAAAAGAGCAAATCGCTACTGTAAATATTACTTTCACTGTCCCACAGTAAAAAATGAACCCTTTACAGCTATTATTTGCTCTTTTTGTACTAATTTTAGTTTTTTTTAACACCATTATGTTACTAAACATCTCAGGCCTGGGTCACACCTCTGTGTTTTTTTGGTGCTTTTTGCAGAAACACACTACAGGTCATTTACATGATTTCCTATGGGACACGTTCACATCCATGATTTTTTTAGCTGCTGCGTATTTGGAAAGGGCAAGTACTTTTTTTAACGCAAAACGGTGCTATTTTGTTTTTTTGGTTCAATATACTTCAATAGAGAAGCTGCAGAAAAGCATGTAATAATGTGTTTTTTGCGGCAATTTGTGTTTTTTAGTCTGCCCAACAACAAATTGGCCAAAAAAAATAAATGTAAAAATGCAGCAAAATTACTTTTTTTTTTACGGTGATTAATCGAAACAATAATCGGCCAACTAATCGATTTATGATAATAATCGTTAGTTGCAGCCCTACTTATGTAGCAAGGTCCCAGGCCTCCTTTGGTCTAATGAGAACCTCCAGGGCCAGAGACAGCTGACATCCTTCTGTATGTAATGGGTTGTTAGGCATGGGTGCAAGGTGATTAAAGTCATTGGGCGCCAGACACGTCTTGAATGCAAAAGAGATTTTATTTCTCTTAAACTTTTGGGGGAAAGAGAGTTTAGGGTCAGGACACCCTTAAGTAGTTGTAAGTTCAATTGGCATACTCCGAGACTTCAACAGGAGGACAGCCATGCAGGGAAAGGCATCCAGCAAGATGCCACATCTGCATGTGCAGGAATGCTGTCTCCTATGGCAACAGTCTTTAACAGTTCCGAACACAAAGCTTAACAGTTCCTCTTCACTTCCACTACAATCATTCCTTGTAGTTCTTCAGCCCACTGAGCTCCCGGTCTCTCACTTGACCTGCTGATTCAACTGCCACTGAATCCCTTGACCTCTTCCAATCTTCACTGTAGTATCTTCCTCAAGCATCACCTCTGCCTCTCTGCTTGGGTCCCTAGCTTGGCACTCAAGATACCTCTCAAGCTTCACCCCACTGGCCTGCTCGGTCCCTGGCTTGACACACAAGGCTGCTCTGCAAGCGTCGCCTCCACTGGCTGGGTCCCTGACTTGATGCCCACTGAAGTTTCCAGATTCTTTACTATCCCCGGTCGGTGAGAATGATGCTCCGGTACTTGCTTCAGTTACTCCCTGTGGTCCCTGGTAATAAGGTGGATGGTCCCTTTAGTGGCAACAGCTTCCCCTCTACCTCCGATCATGACAGGTTCTCTGGCCAGCAGAACCGTCACTTCTAGTTAGACTGCAAGCTGCAGTTCCAACCCTGTGCTGCTCTCTTGCTTCTGGATAGGCCCTCAGACAGCCTAGCAGCCAGATGTGTCTGGGATAGGCCCAATCTCTGGCCTAGCAGTTCGGGTAATACGACACACGTCCACCCAGACAGCTGTCCAGGTGGCACAGAACATCGGTCACCTGACTCCACCCAAATATATAGGCTCTCCCAGCAGGCCAAGGGATCCAAGAAAACCCCCTGCCCATTGGCTGAGATACCACATACCGGTATACCCATAATCTGACCTTGTGTTGCCCTTCTCATATCTAGTACCACCAAGTACCCGTCCACCTAGTGGTAGAAGAGAAAAGTGCAACAAGGCCAAACTTGGTGAGAAATCAATAGATCTTTATTAATCAACCAGGATAACTATTCCTGGCAAGTAAATTTGTGAGAAGCAACCCTGCCTAAACTCCGGGGGGCTACACTTAACTGTACAAAGAATACCCAATCGCATGCAAGGAATGTAGCAAAATGGCAGTTTGGCTTGCACATGATTGGATAATGGAAGTCAGTAGAGTTTCTGCTTATTTACTAAGCTCTGGAGCCACTGCACATGCAAAGTGCACAGTCTATTTGCCTTTAGTAAATCAACCCCACAGTGTTCTTTTATCTGGTATGTTGTAAAGAAAAGAGCCTGTGCTATCAGGGTCTGTTGAAATACATTGACATCAATCATAGGCCTGCGTAGAGGGTGTTCCAGGTGTGCCTGGGCACACCCTAATCACCAAGATTGCCAACCATGCAGTGCCTGTAAAAAGCCAGAGGCTACAGTTGCTCCACATCTCTGCTGCCTCCTTAGCCAATGGGAAGGACACTGTACCTGCCCCCTTCCCCAGCGTGCCTTTAACTTTACAACAGGTAGTGCCGGAAGCTGGAGAGGGAGGAGTAAACACAACCTGCAGTGTGGGACGGACTTCAGCCTACCAGGAAGCTGGGCTGAGCACAATGTAGTCAGTACACATACATACACAGGCATGCATGTGTGCTGGAGCTTTGAAGTGTACACCTATGACATTAATCTCCATGCTTGCTATAATTTTGAATCCTCTTTCATGCATACTGTATTTTCTTGAGAAATAATAGGTAAATGTTTTAAATAGAAATGTAGATCTGGTTTACTGGAAATTTAGGTATAATCTTCTTGTTTCAGAAGTTATAACAACTCTCTGTTGTGACCTAGGTGTGGCAGTGTGGTGGACAACTGGAGATCTTGCCCTGTGCAGTTGTGGGCCATGTATTCCGTAGTAAGAGTCCTCATACCTTTCCTAAAGGAACACAGGTGATCATCCGGAACCAGGTCCGTCTGGCTGAAGTCTGGATGGACGATTACAAAGAAATATATTACCGGAGAAATCGTGAGGCAGCATTAATGGTACAGCAGGTATGTGAAATCATCACAATAATGTCTACACACACTCACAGAAAAATAACTAGCATTCCGATTTTAGAATATTCATGGACAAACCAGGCCTGTACGCTGCTAAGGAACCACAAGTTTTTGAGAGGCAGTGACATAAGGGAATTCACAGAGTGTTTGTTTAGGGCACGCTTTAGAATTCCGTCATGCCTTTGCATGACAGTAGTCTGTGTGGGCAGCAAATTAATGTGCTTGTTGCAAGCACTGTGTGTGGACACTATATCCCTAGGGCAGCTATTCTCCCTCCTGCCATGGCAGCTGTCACACAGAGCGGCAAACAAGAATTAAAGCTGGTTGGGCAGAGCTTAATGGGGATTCAGAGACACTATTTCCTATAGAATTTGCCCACTTCCTGCTTGGAATCACAAGTCAATATTGGACATGATGGCCTAGTGCCTCCGCATTGGACTCCATCCACGGTCAGTGTCACTGGCTGCTAGGAGGCTGTCGGCTGTTATGCCGACAGCATTCTTAACTAGTGACTGGTAGAGAGGGGAGGAGCTAGCGGGGGCAAATATGTCTTCACTCTTCTTGTCTCTGGGTGCCCTTGGTCTCAACTGCCTCCAGTTTCATTATCTATGAACTGGAGAAAATTTATTTTTTATTTTGGTGCACTGATAGCATCACTTTGCAAAAATGGTGCTATTAAGAACTACCTGTATCTACCGTATATGTCAGTAAAGCTACCGAAAAGGGCAGCAGTGTTTTTTTTTTTTTTTTTTTTTATCTGACACAGGCCACTTTAAATAGCCGTACTGTCAGAACAGTGTCACTGGGACTTTATTGGATTCCTCCATGTGTGTCTGTAGATTTGCTTTAGGTCTAGACCATTGTTTAACCATTTCACTTCTCGGAGATGAACACCTCTATGGATCAGAGAAAATATTGCAGCTGTAGACCTACAGTCGGTGATAATGTTGGCATTTACTTAAAGTGTTACTAAACCCAAAACCTGAATTCACCATATCTGGTTTCCCACAATACACAGCACATGAAAATGCAATTATTTAAGTAAATTATAAACTGATAAATACCTTTTTTTTTTTTTTTTTTTTTTTTTTTTTTTTTTTTTTTACAATAGCAGTCTTGTGACTTGTAGGAGGAGTTTTTATTCTCCCCTGATCCTCCTGGACAATGCTGATGGTCCCTGTGCTTATCACATGTACTCTCCCAAGAAAAAATCCTCTAGCAATACACACCAAACTGAGCATGCGCAGCCCGTCCCCTGGCTCTGTAAATATCGAAAAATTGTTTGGCGACAGTGGAAGAAGAGGAGGATCAGAGAGACAGGATCAAACGGCCTTTATACACAATCCAGATGATTAACCCCTTAGATTCCACAGGGAGTATAACAAGCATGCTTTACTGCATAAACAGACCAATTTTGTTGTTGTGGGTTTAGTAACACTTTAAGACAACAAAGCAATGCATTTTTTTTGTATGATTAAGGCTTTCTTTTAGATATATTCCCTTGAGGGGAAAACATTTTTTTTTTTTTTCTATTTACATTTGTTTAAACTGTAACTAATAAAATTATGGAAGAAACGGTTGAAAACAAAAACAATGTTTAACTATTAATGGTAGAATTAAAAAAAAAACTCAGCAGTAAATAATGGCTAAAGGAAAGGAAGGCATTAATTGGAGAGGATTATAGTAAAGGTGTGGAGTGCTGCTGAAAAAGGGGTGGAGAGCTGCTGTTTAAGCATAACATGCGCAACAAAACACTCGGAAAAAGCTCATGTTGCATTTTTCAGGCATTTCCATTGAAGTCTATGGGGACAAAAATGTAAATTTTTCCCTCAAAGTAGCTCATGTACTTTTTTGAGCAACAGGTGTCTTGCTACAAGTGACAGGATGCTCAGATGTGAACAAGAAACAACATTGAAACAACAGGTTTTTGCTAGTTGAGTGTTTCAGAGCTTCGAGCTACAAGCTACAAATCGGCCATGTGAATGGGGCCTAAAATGGTTAAACCTAAAAAAATCTATTGTTCTCTGTGGTGCCTGAGCACGTAAAAACCTGTAGCTCAATAAAGTTCTGGAGCTTCTTTTTGTAGCTGAAATCAAGCAGATTGCAGCATTTTTTATTTTTTTAATAAAGGACTTTTCCCAACAGTGTCTGTGTTTTATTAAATTTTTTGACACTTTCTTTGTGAAATGGTAGGGGTACAACATACCCCTTACCAATTCACATAGGGGGGGCGGGATCTGGGGGTCCCCTTTGTTAAAGGGGTCTTCCAGATTCCGATAAGCCCTGGCCTGCAGACCCCCACAACCACCGGGCAAGGGTTGTGGGGATGAGGCCCTTGTCCCCATAAACATGGGGACATGGTGCTTTGACCCCCAAAGCATCCTCCGCATGTTGAGGGCCTGTTAATTGAATTTGGGGTGACCCCTACGCATTTTTTTTTTTTTTTTTTTTAAATCAATGACTTTTTTCTCTGTATTGCCGGGAGCCGACAATTCATTATAGCCGCGAGTGCTTTTAAATGACTTTTTTTTCCCTTCAGAAATGACACTTTGTGCAGGGACAGTTCTAAGCACGGGAAACATGCGCTACTTTACAGGCATACTATACACACTCCCTAGGTACGAAATTTAAAGGAATATTTCACTTTTTTATTGTTTCACTTTTAAGCATTATTAAAATCGCTGCTCCCGAAAAAACTGAAGTTTTTAAAACTTTTTTTTTTTTGCATTGATACATGTCCCCTGGGGCAGGACTCGGGTCCCCAAACACTTTTTATGAGAATAACTTTCATATAAGCCTTTAAAATTAGCACTTTAGATTTTTCATGTTCGGTGTCCATAGACTTTATAGGTTTTCGGATGTTCAAACTAATTTATTGCCTGCTCGCAAGTTCTGGTGTGAACCGAACTGGGGGGTGTTCGGCTCATCCCTACTGATATGTGAGTTACTTTGCACACAGCAACAAAGTGATGTCAAAGATGACACTGTTTTCTATTGGCTATTACAAAAAATTCCTGAAGCTCTGAAAACAAGAAAATGCTGTAACAAAATGCGCAAAAAATGTGACATAATACTCTTGTTCGCGTATCTACATTCAGACTTTTTTATGCATTTGCGTGTATTCTTGCGCATTTGCGTCCGCGCAAATTCGGGCAAACTTATTCTTGCGTTCTTTTGTGGATTGTAAATAATGCCCATTAGTGCACATTTTGTGCGCAACCGTGCGCATTCACGCGTATATAGAAGTAATTTACTGACAAAATGCAGGTTTTCTTTTTTTTTTTTTACTTAAGAATACACAGCACGTGTTTACGCACTTGTGTGCATAGGCACAGTACAATGAATTGGCTGTATTTTAGGTTGAGTCCTAAGGGTTAGTAGTATTTATTTTTTAACTTGCAAGGTTCCTTTTAGCTAACATCATATGCAGATCTGCTATGAATGAACCAAAGGAGTTACAATGAATCAACAATAACATTGCTTCATTGTAACACTTGGCACTGCAAGCATTGTTCTGCGTGTCAGTTTACATAGATGCAGAAAGATCTTATTTTGTAATAAAAGGTCTCAATTTGAACCACTTAATTTACAATTTTCTTGTACATTGGTGCTCTCCACCCTGATACTTCAAAAAGGGGGCAGTTCTGATGCTACTGGTGGAACTTTACAGCAGACTTTAAAAGATGGAACTTTGACCCAAGTCAGGATTTTAGGAAGCCCAACATGTGCTTGGAGCACCAAAACCCTGATTGTGGAATAATTACCCAAGAATTTCTCAGCTGAAACAATTAGGGGCAATGTAATGTATATATATTTTCAATGCTATCAACTTTGTTTCATTGACTGTGCTGATTTTCGGTGACTTCTGTCTAAAATTGCTACTATTCATTTCTATTTTTTTTATTATAAAATGTCACTGTGCTTTTCTGTTTTGACAGAAAGCATTTGGTAGTATTTCCAAGAGAGTACAATTACGGCAAAATCTTCAGTGCAAAAATTTCACCTGGTATCTGAAAAATATCTATCCGGAAATGTATGTCCCAGACCTGAACCCACTTATCTTTGGTGATGTAAGTATTAACATACAGAACTACATTTAATTCATTTTGCAGCCCCCCTGAAAGTTTATTCTTTACACTATAAAAATTATAGTACTATTACTACTATTATGGTGTTTTTTTTTTGGGTTTTTTTGGACCGATTGGTACCACTACCATATTTTCTCTCCATTTCTATCCCGGTGTCATATTTTGGATTTTCTATAACTTTTTTTGTCCCAGTGAGAATGGTCACTGGGACAAATAGAGGAAAGAAGGTAGGAAGGAAACTACGCTGTGGGAGAGCAATAACCAGGGATGATATCCAAACTCGCTTCTATCATATGTTCGTGGCAAATCCCTGGTATTTGTGAAGTTTGTGGATCTTGAACTATTGGCTAAAAACTTTGCAGGTTTGCCACCAGAAATAAGTAACAACCTATAATGGAGTGCACAGCCTTTACCCCTAGTTAGCGGAGTCCCAAGAAATAATTTTAACGAATAGATAACCCAGTCTCACTTTTGTTAATGAGGGACTTACAGCAGCCATATTGACAGTGTGTGTTGGAGCTTTAGGGGGAGCTGACAGTTCTGTCAATATCTTATCTTGGGCATTGGTTTACATCCCTATGGCAGTACCTTGACTGCTTCCCATGGTCTGTTTTTTTTTTTTTTTAACAATAATAACTTGTTTATTAGTCCTACAGATGGCCAGGATTTAACAACACGATTTGCCCTCATAGACTTTAGTGGGGTTCAATGCAAAGTTTGCAAAGTTCAGTTAAGATTGAAAAACGAAAAAACCCAAACCATTGCAGATTCGCACATCCCGAATACAAACCAATTTAGGGTTTTAAGATTTCCTCACTCTTTCAAAAGTAAAGACATATTTGGGCTGTAAAGCTTGGAAAAGAAGGTATGTTTATCAATGTTATCACTCAAGATGCACACAACTTTTATAGAAGATTTGCCCCCTTCCCCATTAGCTCAAATTAATATTGTAAGAAATGTTATAAATTCAATTTTAGATGAAAACATTGATAAATAAACCCCAATATGTATGCTTTCAGTGATAACCAACCTCATAAAATGTTGAGTCATTGACTTTTGTGCAGTTTGCCTGACTTTAAAACTTAAGCTGGGTATACTCTTATTGAAATCTGCCAGTTTTGGTAGGAACTGGCCACATTTCGATCCAAGTGTACCCCTTTTTGTTAAACAAAATTAGATTGTTGGAGCAGCTTCTGTCGAATGGTTTTGCTGGAGAACCAGCATTCGATCAGCTGCTGCAGTGCTGATCAGTGTATTCTGGTGGGAAGGGGAGGGGTTGGTCCCCGCAGTCAGAATACAATAGTGCAGCAGGGGGTGGGGGGGGGGGGAGATCCCTGTACCCACATCAATTATGTGGATGCACAAATCTGTGAGGTGTTTTTCTTTTTTTTTTTCTCCATTCAACCCACTAGTTGAGCGGAAAAAAAAACTCCTTGTGTATACCCAGCTTTAGTCATAGACCTAGAATAAGTATCTAGCAAGAAAATCTCAACTTCAGACTGTATACTTTTCCAGGCTCATTGGCTATGATGTTTTAAAGGCAAGGTGTTGACAGCGAGACAGCTAGCATTTTTTTTTAAACGGGTCAACATTGGGACCCTATGTAATCTCATAATGCATTTTTCTTTCAATGGAAACATTAAAGGCTATGTCTTCCTAAAGTAGACATTTCAATTACAGGTAGATACTACTGGACTGGATCGTCCACTGGCTTTCTTTATCGTACACCACGGGACACAGAGCTAGTCATTACATAATGGGTTAAGGGTCACCAGCGGTGATTGGACACTGGCACAACCAATGGAAGACAGTTCCCCTCCATATAACCCCTCCCATCAGGGAAGTACCCCAGTTTTTTCGCCAGTGTCGAAAGGTGTTGGACGCGTTAGGAGGTGCTAAAGGAAAGCTCTACCAAAGAGACCCTCTGGGGGTAAAAGAGCTATGCTTTCGGATCCATCCAAGACGCCTACAAGTTAAGCCGAATCTGGATGGGATCCGGGCCTCATCCATGAGGCGTCGCCTGTAATGTCTCTCTTCGGAGGACTGGGCTCTAAGATCCAGCACTTTCGCTATTTCGCTATAAAGTCCTGGTAAGAGTCTTGTACAAGGCCCAGGGGAGAGGTATCCTTTAAATAGGAACCCATATCCCTGAAGGTTGGCACACATAGCCCACCGTGAAGGGTGAAGTTTGGTATCTGTCTGAAAACTTTCAGCAGAAAAACCTGCGGCGTGGATAAGGTAAGATTAGAAGGTCCATAACTAGGTTGGGACCTTTTTTTCAAGAAGTGGATGTCTTCTTTTTTTCCACCACTGGGGGGAGTAAAGAGCTGAATATACTCACCTCACTCTGTTCAGTGTCGGCTTCGGCGAAGTACACTGCTCGTCACCTCCGCTGCTGAGCTTGCTTGGGCACCCCGCTCCTCCTTTCGGTGGCCGACACAGACACCTGCAGATGCAGGTAAGTGGGAACAGGGGCTTATGAGAGTCCTCTCTCACTATGGCCACCACCATAGCGCTAAAGGCCGCGCGCGCGGGAGCGCGCTTTATCGGAGGGGGGGGGCGAAGGCGTGCGAGGGCACGTGGCGCGCGCAGGCACAGAAACGGCGCCAAATTTAAAAGACTGTCAGTGTGAAAAGCACTGCAGCAGCAAGCAAGCTCGTTAGTTCTCTTGTTCCTGGCAGAGAAACACAGCAGCTATACAGGGACGTAAGACTCCATGTGGTTGGACTGGGTACTTCCTAGAAGACATCCATGTTATGCATAGTTATGTGTTAAAAGTTGCATACTTAATGTATTTGCTAAACTGAACACGGTAGTATATGCATTTAGGTACCTTGTATTTTGTCTAAACAGTAAGTCTTCCAGGGGAAGTAATGCGGACAAAAAGAGATAAAAGAGCACCGCCGCCTGAGACAGGAGGCTCTAGCTGTGCTGACTCGGTACCTTCCTCTCCTGTGTTGCCAAATACACCTGTACAGGATGAGCCATTACCTCTGTCAGGTATGGCGGCTTCCCCAGTGAAGCCTGGGCCTGCATATGTCACTGAGGACACTTTATCAGCTGCCCTAAATAATCTGGAGGAGAAAATTGCTACCTTAATCGCTAAATCCTCTAAAAAGGACAATAAGCGAAGCAGATCTCCTCCAGTATTGGACCTCCCTTCAGAAGTACCTGAGGAGGAGGAGGAGGATGAGGAGGAGGCTACATCAGCAGAGGATGAGGAGTCAGACGGATCAGGGATATCGGATGAGCCTTTTTCGGTATCCCAGATTTTAAAGTCACAGGTACAATGCTATGCAGGAGCCGTGTGATCTGCATTTAAGTTACCCTCTTTGGAGGTAACAGAATCACCTGTCTCCTCCCTAGGATCATTAAGATCCCTGTAAGGTGCATGCTCCTTCCCAGTTCATCCGTTACTAGAGGATCTAATGTACGCAGACTGGCAACATCCAGATAAGCGTTTTTCACCTCCAAAAAAGTTTAACATTCTTTATCCTATGGAGGAAAATTTTTTAAAGAAATGGAGCCTGCCTACGGTAGATGCGGCTATTTCTTGTGTAAATAAAAACCTGACATGTCCAGTGGATAATGTACAAGTGTTTAAAGATCCTTCTGAGAAGAAGTTGGAATCCCTACTGAAATCCTCCTTCCTTTTGGCCGGCTCAATTATCCAACCTGCAGTAGCAGCAGTCGGTATGTGTCAGGTCGTCAGCCAACAGGTAAAGCAGGGGCTGAAGGAGCTGCCTTCAGAGCAGGCTAAAAATTGGGAGAATTTGCCTAAAGCCTTATGCTTCACAGTGGATGCCATGAGAGATTCTATCATACAGGCATCACGCCTTACACTCCAGCTGGTACAGATGTGCAGAGTACTTTGGCTTAAGCATTGGTCAGCGGAAGCCCCATGCAAAAAGTTGTTGGCAAGTTTCCCGTTCCATGGCGAACGCCTTTTTGGGGAAGATTTAGAAAGATATATCCAAAAGATATCAAGTGGTAAAACGACACTTTTACCTGAGAAAAAGCAAAGGTTTGAATCACTTAATAGCTCAAGGTGTGGTTACAGAGGTACCCCAAAAGGAGCGAGGTTCAGGTTTTTACTCAAACCTCTTTGTGATTCCAAAACCGAACGGAGAAGTCAGACCCATCCTGGATCTAAAAAATCTAAACCGGTTTCTGAACGTTCGCCATTTTCGAATGGAAACGATTCGATCCGTGGTCGCTACTTTAAAAGGCGGAGAATTCATGGCGTCCATAGATATCAAAGACGCATATCTACACATACCAATCCTCCCCGCTCACCAAAGATTCCTAAGGTTTGCGGTAGAAGATCGCCACTTTCAATTTGTGGCCCTGCCATTTGGTGTAGCCACCGCGCCCAGAGTATTCACAAAGGTGCTAGCTCCTCTGTTAGCAAACCTGAGAACACGGGGCATTGCGGTAACAGCCTATCTAGACGATCTACTATTAATAGATCAGTCAAAGGAGGGATTGGATTACGCTGTAGACACTACAGTAGGATACCTGGAGCATTTAGGATGGATTATAAACTTACAAAAATCCTCTCTCCAGGCCCAAAGAAGGATAGTGTACCTGGGCATGATCATAGATACAGCCCAAAACAGGGTATACCTGCCAGAGCCAAAGATACAGTCTCTGAAAGACCTGATCCACAAGGTCAAAGCAAACAAGAGGCCGTCTATTCGCCTTTGCATGAGACTATTGGGAAAGATGGTAGCCTCCTTCGAGGCGGTCCCTTACGCCCAGTTTCATTCGAGACTACTTCAAGGCAATATTTTAGCCTCCTGGAACAGAAAGAGCCAAGCTCTGGATATACCCATGCGCCTGTCCTCACAAGTACGCCACAGCTTCAATTGGTGGCTAGAAGCCAAGAATTTACGGAAGGGCAAGTGCTTCCTCCCAGCAGCCTGGAAGGTGGTGTCTACGGATGCCAGCCTATCGGGCTGGGGTGCAGTATTCGAGGAGGCTTCTACCCAGGGAACCTGGGCCAAGACTCAGGGGATCCTGCCCATCAACGTGCTAGAGATCCGTGCAGTATATCTAGCCCTCAAAACCTGGACATACAGGTTACAGGGCTACCCAGTTCGGGTTCAATCCGACAATGCTACTGCAGTAGCTTACATCAATCACCAAGGAGGCACCCGCAGTCGGGCAGCCCAAAGAGAGGTGAACCGGATCTTGGCATGGGCAGAAGAGCATGTACCTTGCATCTCTGCAATCTTCATTCCAGGGATAGAAAACTGGCAAGCAGACTACCTGAGTCGTCAGCAGCTGCTACCAGGAGAGTGGTCTCTTCACCCAGAGATCTTTCAGGCCATATGTCTGAGATGGGGAAACCCAGATGTAGACCTGCTAGCTTCCAGGTTCAACAAGAAATTGGACAACTTTGTGTCCAGAACGAGAGATCCTCTAGCCTACGGGACAGACGCTCTAATAACTCCATGGAATCAGTTCTCACTGATCTATGCATTCCCTCCGATCCCTCTTCTACAGAGACTGCTTCGCAGGATCAAGGAGGAGGGAATACCAGTAATCCTAGTGGCCCCAAACTGGCCCAGGAGGCCTTGGTACGCCGAGATCGTAAAAATGGCGATAGGAAGGCCTTGGAAGCTTCCACTTCGACACGACCTGTTGTCACAGGGTCCAGTATTCCACCCTTCCTTACAAAGGCTAAATTTGACGGCCTGGCTGCTGAGACCCACATTTTGAAAAAGAGAGGGGTCTCTGGTCTGGCTCTTTCTACGCTCATTAATGCTAGAAGGCCAGCCTCCAGACTCATCTATCATAGAGTCTGGAAAGCATACGTTTCCTGGTGTGAATCCAGAAGTTGGAATCCTCTGAAATATGAAATAAGCAGGATTCTTGCTTTTTGCCAGTTAGGAGTGGATATGAAATTAGCCCTTAGCACCATCAAAGGGCAAATATCGGCTCTATCAGTCTTCTTTCAGAGACCATTGGCATCTCACTCCCTAGTTCGGACATTCATTCAGGGGGTACTGAGGATAAATCCTCCAGTTAGGTCTCCCTTGTGTCCATGGGATTTGAATTTGGTATTGTCAGTGTTGCAAAAGCAACCTTTTGAACCTATTCGCCATATTCCTTTAATTATATTGAGTAGGAAGTTGGCCTTTCTGATTGCTATAGCTTCTGCTAGGAGAGTATCAGAGCTAGCAGCTCTTTCTTGTAAAGAGCCTTATCTAATTTGTCACAAGGACAAAATTGTACTACGACCCCATCCGGCTTTTCTGCCTAAGGTGGTGTCGGCTTTTCACTTGAATCAAGACATTGTTCTGCCTTCCTTTTTTCCAAACCCGCGGAAGGCGGGGGAAAAATTATTACACTCTCTAGATCTAGTGAGAGCGGTAAGGGTGTATCTGCAAGCAACCGCTCAGATACGTAAAACAGATGTTTTGTTTATTTTACCAGATGGTCCCAAGAAGGGCCAAGCGGTATCAAAATCCACCATTTCCAGGTGGATTAGACAAGTAATTGTTCAAGCTTATGGTTTAAAGAACAGGACTCCTCCTTTTCCTGTTAAGGCACACTCTACCAGGGCGATAAGTGCTTCATGGGCAGTGCACCACCAGGCTTCGATGGCTCAGATCTGTAAAGCTGCAACTTGGTCTTCAGTCCATACATTTTCCAAATTCTATCAAATAGATGTGAAAGGACATGAGGATTCCGCCTTCGGGCGAAGTGTGCTGCAGGCAGCAGTATAGGGCTTCTGGTCCGCAAGCGGCCTGTTTGATCTGTGTCTCCCCCCTTCATATGAGCATTGCTCTGGGACTTCCCATTATGTAATGAGTTGCTCTGTGTCCCGTGGTGTACGATAAAGAAAGTAGGATTTTTATAACAGCTTACCTGTAAAATCCTTTTCTTGGAGTACACCACGGGACACAGAGGTCCCCCCCTTCTTATGAGAACCTTACTGCTTTGCTACAAAACTGAGGTACTTCCCTGATGGGAGGGGTTATATGGAGGGGAACTGTCTTCCATTGGTTGTGCCAGTGTCCAATCACCGCTGGTGACCCTTAACCCATTATGTAATGACTAGCTCTGTGTCCCGTGGTGTACTCCAAGAAAAGGATTTTACAGGTAAGCTGTTATAAAAATCCTACTTTTCCACTGGATTGTCCAGTGGCATGATCTTCACTTGGAGTGTCCAGATCCTTAATTTGTTCCTTAAGGAGAAGACAGAAAAACAGGCGCCACTTAGTTAAAACTGTACTACTTTAATATAACAGGCATCAAAGCACTCACTTTTGAAAATTACTGTGTGAAGGCATATTCAAGTCCAATCGACAATCGGTCACCGCCAATGTTGGTGGTCCCAGAAGCTGATAGACAATCTGCCTGTGTTGAGCGGGGGCGGTTTTCTGCCCAGAATCACTTATAGAAGAGCAAAAAATCTGCATTGACAATGGCATCTATCTCCAGTTTAGTGATGTCACCCCTGATGAGAGAGATTTTCTCTATCAGGTCTTTGTTCTTCGGGAACTTGACTTCTTCAGAAGGTTTGGCTTTTACCTTTTTTGCCTGGTCTTTCCATGTTGGGATATCCTTCAGTTTGATAAAATCTTTTGTGCCATAGTGCTCCCATCTCTGCTTCTTGAGACTTTTTAGGACATTTTTGGCCTCCTTCCAGCTGATGGAGGGGGAATTCAGGTCAACATTGCCATTGTTCCACTGACAGTTGCTTGCAGACAGTGCCTTTTTTGTACATTCATACTCAAAGCCGATTGCCAGGCAAACAACTAAATATGCAGTAAAAATAATATATGCTGTTTTTTACCTGTGCATTCATTTTTTTTTTTTTTTGTTTCTCAGTTCCTTGTCAGCAATTGTGCATGCAGGACACCTGTTGGGTTGGAACCCAAGTACTTCCCTTTCCCAGTCCAGTCTGAATGTTTTTGTAGAGGGGATTACATGAGGCTTAAATCAACCTAAATACAATTGTTGCGGATAGCTGCATTAAAATAATTTCATGTGGGTTTTTTTTTTTTTTTTTGTTTTGTTTTCTAATAAAGGCATAGATGCAGTAATCTGAGTTTCTTTAAAATATCTATCTGGAGCATAATAAACTAGAACATCTGGGAACATCTCAAATAGCCAGAAAGGGAGAAAGCAGTCTAACCAAAGTGTTTTTTTTTTTTATATTTAATTACATTTGAATTTTTTTTGCCTTTTCAGATTCTAAATGTTGGAAGTCAGAGGTGTTTGGATGTTGGAGGAGATAATGGTAATGGAGAGAAACCTCCAATCTTCTACAGCTGTCATGGACTTGGTGGAAACCAGGTAAGAGATATACATTCAATATTTTTTTTTCCGTGAAATTAATCCTCATTTATTTTTGGAAATCAACCCAAGCCATTGCAATTTATCAATCTGTTTCTCTGTCCCTCTCAAAGAACGATTGATCTTGTTATATACAGCAACCAAATGGATTTCCCAATTTGTTCTTTAAATTCTGTCAACCGCTGGAGTCCCAGAAGGACACATTGTAAGCCAGAAGTATGTGGGCACCTATCGAAATAAAAAAAATCTGACATTTCCAGTGAGAGCTACTATTAATGCTACCAAGACATTTTAGACAATAGAGCACTTCCAACTTTGTGTAAAACAGTTTTTAGGGAAAGCATGACTGTGCCCCCGTACACCAAGTCAGCTCCATAAATTGTCTGATGGGTTTGTTGTGGACTCTAACTCCTTGGCCTGAACAAAGCCTTGCCCTCAACCTTATTGGACATCTTTTGGGATGAATTGGAATGACAGGTCTTCTCATCCAACATCAGTACCGGACCTCACAAACCCTCTTTTGGCACGCAGGGCACACATTACCCTGGACATGCTCCAAAACATTGTAGAAATCCTTCCCTGAGGAGCGGAGGCTATGATTTGGATTAACCAGCTTATATAGGTGTTGATGTTTAAGTGACTGTATAGAGTAGAAGATATGTGTATCTTACCGAAGATATTGAAATGACAGTTTGTGGATGTCCCAAACCTCTTACCACTCAGACAATGATTTTCCTTTCATATAGTTGGATAATGGTGTATCTTGTTGTGTGTTCTTACTTGCAGTATTTTGAATATACGTCAGGCCATGAAATTCGACATAATATCCAGAAAGAGCTGTGTTTACGAGCTACTAAAGGAATTGTGATGCTCAAAAGGTGTGGCTATAAAGGAAAAGGCACGGTAGTGCTACTGGAGGAGAAGTGGGAGATTCGACAGGTGTGTTTTGATCGTTTATATATGCAGTATGTTGAGTACTTGTTTGCAAAGACTTTAAAGACCAAGGTGAAATTAGAGTCCCACCTGAGCAAAATAGGGTCTCTTCGTTTATGAAATATTGAGTTTTTTAAACTGGGACTCTATTTAATAAAGTTATAGGAATTTCTACTTTTAAGCAATCCTTGACAGTCTTCTGAGTGTGCAGTAAAGCAATGGTTTCTGCATAGACACATCATCTATTTATGTAAAGCCAAGGCAAGATTAAATATATACATTTGGAAACAACATTTCTAAATCTGGAAGAATGTCAGTGGTACGATTTGTACATGGTTCTCCTGACAAGTCACAGGCCTGTGTAGGACTATTCACAAATTATAGTAGTGGTAATTGAGAAGAAGGTAAAGCCTCACCTCACGTTGGGGATTTTGCAATTAAATCCTAACTCTCTAGTTTGAAGTTTTACATTTTTTTGACAGAGTGGGAAAGGGTTAAACCTCTAACATTTTATTGCTGGATTCTTCCATTTGGGGGACTTCTACCTACGACCTGTCTATATGATGGGTGTCAGACAGAACAGGAAGTTGTCAGAGACCTCTCCACCAGTCTTTGTCCCTAATAGGTAGATCTCAACTGAGTCAGACCGCATCAGAGGTTCTGAAGCTTCATTACTACAATTGTCTGTCAGGTTTTTATTGCTCAATAGTTGTTCAGATAGTGAGGAGCACTGGATTACTCAGTGTGTATTTGAGTCAACTGGCATATCTGTTTGTCTTGGGACTTCTCTATTTGGTTCTTTGGCAAATGTAAGTATAGGTTAACCACTTGCCGACCAGCATCGTACTGGTACATCGCTGGATTGCAAGGCTGATATCTTGGTCAGCGCTGCAGCAATGATCGAGAGAGAGAGGTGTTTTTTTTTGTTTTTTTTTTAGGGCTGGCAATTCCGTTCCATGTAAAAGTGATTCTAGTGGCTAAGAAGCAGCTGGAGATTGCTTTTACAGGTCATGGAAGGCGGTCCCACCCCGCTACCAACCCCCCCCCTTTTATCGGGCTCTCCCGTGCAATTTGGGTAGCCTGGTAAGGATGACACTGGCGGCATTGTGTTCCTGGGACACAGAGGAACTGATGTTCTTTTCAATGTGCGACGTCAGAAACCGGAAGCAACAAGGATTTTGTTGCTTGCGGTTTTGGTCTCATGCAAACTGATCTTGGTTTGATCAGATGCTTTGGAGGGCAGAGGAGAGATCTGGGGTTTAATAGACCCCAGATCTCTTCGTAAAGAGATTACAAGGTATATTGTTCATCCCTTCTGAAAGCAATAAGAGAAAAAAAAAATGCCCCCGTTCCCCTGTGCTCATACGCAAATGTGAATGCGCGCGAAGGTCCCGTAGGCTAATGTAAATGGCGATTGCGCCACGAATGTCAGAGCAAGGGAAATCATTTTAGCACTAGAACGCCTCTAACGCTAAACTGGTAACCTCCACAAAATAGAGCTTTCTTTTGGTGGTATTTGATCACCTCCTGCGGTTTTTATTTTTTGTAATAGATTTTTTTTCTTTTTTTTATATATATATATATATATATATATATATATATATATATATATATATATATATATATATTTTTTTTTATGTTTTTGTTATAAAATTTAGCAAACAGGTAATTTTTCTCCTTCATTGATGTACGCCGATGAGGCGGCACTGGTGGGCACCGATGAGGTGGCAGTGATTGGTACTGATCGGCACTGGTAAGTTGCACTGCTAGGTGGCACTGATTGGCACCAATGGTGGGCATTGATGGGTGGCACTGTGGACACTGGCAGGTGGCACGGATTGCACAGATGAGGCAGATGTGCCTCCTTCCTCTTTGGGACCGATGTCCCTTGCACATAAGCCGGTGATTGGCTTTTTTTTTCTCCTCACGCTACTGAGCTTTGTTTACATCATGTGATCAGCTGTCATATATATAATGAGAAGTGTCAGAATTGGCCCGAGGCTCAAGTGGTTAAGGAATATTCTGTTCCTTCTCCTATATCGAAGTTTTTGCTGTTATCTGTATTCCTGTTGGTGGCATTTCCTGTTCTAGTAACAACCTATCAACCGTGACACACAGAAGGGGAGATTTACTAAAACTGGAGCAATCTGGTGCAGCTGTGCATTGTAGCCAATCTGGTTTTAACTTCAGCTTGTTCAGTTAAGCTTTGACAATAAAACCCAGAAACTGATTGGTTACTATGCAGATCTACATTATATTTTGCACTCTACAGTTTTAGGAAATCTCCCCTGAACAGGAAGTGAGGTTAAATCTGTCCAGTGAGGGCAAAGACAGCAGCAGAACCCAAAAAGAAAGCATTAAATCCTAACCTGCTGTTTTCTTCATCTTTTTTGGAGGAAAGATTTATGTTTGCTTTCAAGCAGGCCATAAATGTATTGTATGTATGGCCATTCCCCACTCAAAAGAAGTTGATCTAACAATTGACTTCTTTCGAACAGGAATGTTGGGAAAACTTTTGCTGAACATCAACCGCAGCCACTGATCAGTGTATTGTAATAGTGGAGAGTCCTGCTGTCAGAATACAGTGACACAATGGGGAGGATTCCTCCATCCTCCTAGCTGGTGTATATGGATTAGCCCACTGTTCTGGTGACATGGGGTTACAGACAACAGGATCATCCAGAGATGTTCATATCTTTTCCCACTAAATCCAACAAAAAGAAAATGTTCTGGTCAGAGTTGGGCTTTATTAATCCAGGTTTAGGAAATTTCACAGTTCAGAATGTATAACATTGGTGAAACCAAATTTACTTAAAGGTCCTCTTGTCCTTTTAAACAGTTCTTGGTATTAAAGGGAATGTGTTTTTGAATTCTTTTTTTGCCTTACTTTGTCTCCTTGCCTCCACTTAAAATTTAATCAGCAAACAATATTTATAAATTGTTTAACACCGTAGATTATTTATTTAAGAAATATTCCATTGCCTTAGGGGACCCCAAAGAATGTTTCCCTGTTAGAGAATATTGGTCCCTTTTTTTTTATAAGGGTTTTTTGTTAACTATCTCTGGATCACCTGTAGGCGTAGAATTTTGAGGATGCAGGATTTTTAATTATTGATTTTTGTCTCTTGGTTATACAAATAGATTATTTAGAGCAGTAGTGAATCCCAAGCGGATGGCTCTTTCTGAGGTTTTAATTGGAAATAGCACGACTAGGCAGACAGCTTCTGCTGTGCCAACTTTTTGAGTGACATATTGGGGTTGTTTTAGTAAAACTGGAGAGTACAAAATCTGGTGCAGCTCTGCATGATAGCCAATCCGCTTCTAATTTCAGCTTGTTCGATTACAGGATAAGTTCACCTTTCTGAACATGTTACATATTGCACCCATATTTAGGGTGTAACATGTTTAGCATCAGACCCCTCTCCCCTGGACCCCCACCTTGTGGCAGAGAGGCGGGGATTTTCTCCCTGTACCCGCTGTCACAATTCAAAGAGAGCATGGCCCCGCCTACATGGTCACATCATTGATTCCCAGATCCCTGTCAATCAATGAACTACAAGTACCAACAGCCTTTGCATCTGTCGGCTTGTAGTTTATAATGAACTACCAGGGCACTGTTGAGCGTTCTAGGTAGTTTATTGATCTTCCTGTCATTCAGTAACCGCCTGTCTGTATCGGAGGTATGGGCACACAGCTACACACAGTCTGCAGGACTCTGGCATTTCACCCACAATCTGCTGATCGTGGGTGCCAAGGCTTTACAGGTTCATAACAAAAAAATAATAGTCCTGCACTTCCAGGTATCGGGTGCGAGTGCGCGCCGCTGGGGGCTCGCTCCCGCTAGGATTTTACACAAAGGGACCCATAGACTCGATGTCTGCCGTTGATCGTTCGGTACGCTGACTGAATTGCAGTCTGCCTATGTAAACAAGGCAGTTTGTCATTCTGTCAGCACAGAAGGTATGGATGCTGTGTTTCTGTAAAGCAGAAACGCAGATCCATGCCTTCCACCAGTTAAAGCACCTCCCCCACTACACTGAAACATTAGCTAGGCACACAGTTAACCCTTTGATTGTCCCTGATGTTAACCCCTTCCCAGCCAGTGTCATTAGTACAGTGAAAGTGCATAATTTTAGCACTGATAACTGTAAAATTTGCCACTGGTCACCAAAAAAGTGTCAAGTGTCCGCTTTGTCCACCGCAATATCGCAGTACTGCTAGAAGTTGCTAATCGCCTCCATGACTAGTAAAGAAGAAAAAAAAAATCCCATAGATTGGTTTGCGCAAAAGTTATAGCGTCTACAATCAATATACACTTAATGAGATTTTTTTTCCCCCCAAAAATGTGTAGCAGAATACTGTACATATTAGCCTAAACTGATGAACAAATAATTTTTCTCTTTTCGTCCATGGACGGACCCAGCTCCATAAATCTTGACATGTGGGTTATGTTCCTGTTCATAGGAGAGGACTAGGCAGAACATGTTGGTTATCTTAAGACTTGTACCTTAAACAGAGTTGAACAGCCCCGCCCAGGGGGCGGTCCCTCCGGTCATAACCCCTCACCCTGCAGCATGCAGCTCAGTTTTTTTCTGCCTAGCAGAGGAGTAGATCGTGGCTCCCTTTTGGGCCCAGAGTCCTGAAGACATATTTTTTATTTTTATTTATTTTATTTTTCGATTCTTCTATCAACTGCCGGCTGGGCGACAGGCTGGATATTATAGATCCTTGTAGTCTTCCCAGTCCGGCCATCGAGCGTGCCAGTCCTTAGCTACGCACTGGTTCTGCCACAACATACCCCATGGCTCCAGGGGTGGCCGGTGAGCATATGCTCTGGGGTTCACATATGACTGGGCTGCTGTTATCTCACTCACAGTGGACCGGGCCGACAGCTACTCCGTGCCATCGGTTGTGGGTCTGTCAGGGACGCGCCAGCAAGTCCTCGCAAGGACGGGTAAGTACGGATCCTCCTGCCTCGGCAGGATGGAACAGCTGGGCATTCCCGGGATTAAGGGGTTCTCCTGTCCTCCCTTTCCCTGCTCTCTGTTGCCCTTTCCCCTCATGCCCTAGGGCCCGCTGCGACCGGGGTGTACCTGTGGGGGGGGGCTCCAGGTCCCTGTGGGGTGCCGGGGTCTGTGAGGGGGGGTCCTGTCTCCTGGGAAAGTCCCTGCACGGCCTTCTCATCCACATCGCGGTGCTCAGGCACCATTTTTTAAAGCGTCGACGCCATTTTTTGTGTGCCTGCCTTTCTCCATTGAAAATTTCATTGGCGACCATTTTGTCGTGGCCGCGCTGTGACGCAGGTCGGTATTGTGGGCGGCCATTTTCTTGTGGTCCGCGCCGTTTTATATAAGGCGTCTGGTGGCCATTTTGGAGTGGGTTTGGCCTCTAGCACTGGCTTTCTGAACGGCACACAGCTTGTTCTCCTCAGTTTTTTTTCCTCACAAACACGAGGTGTATACAAGGAAGGCAGGCAGCGGTGCTGAGCGGTCTCCCTCTGGGTGGTGAGTCCCCTGGGTAACTCCCTAGGTCATCGCAGCAAGGAGGGTGGACTTCTTAAGTGTCTTTTCACTTAGTCCCTGAGGGCTGTCAGTGGGTAATAATGGAGTCAGTATCTGGACTTTCTTCCCCTAAATTGCCAGAGGCAGCAAAGGTGCCCCTGCGCCTGCGGTTCCCATGGATACGCTGTCGGCGGTCCGGGAATCATTTGTTGCCAAGGTAGAGCGGTGTACGGGTGTAAGGGGGGTAAAAAGGCGCCCCCTCCCCCCGCCATCTTCTGGGGGATTGCTCTGACTCAGATTCGGGCCTGGTTGTGGCTCAGTACCCCAGTTCTGGTATGTCATAGGATGCGGACCAGGTCCTCCCTGGTGGGAAGGAACCCTTGTCTGGGTCAGTGCTGGACAGAGCATGTATGAGTGCACTTATTGATCAATCTAACTGCTCTGTGAAAGTTTTTCCTTATGTTACTTTGATAAGTCATAGATAAGGAATGGGCACGACCGCAAAGGGCCTTTTGTGGTCCATCAGTGCATGAGTCTTTTGAGGAGAGCCTTTTGAAAAATGGGCATCTCCTTCAGTCGTGGACCCCCTGGTCTCTTGGCTACATAAGGTAACCTCTCTCCTGGTAGAGGGGACCCCTGCCTTTTAAAGGCCCTAATGATAGGAGGTCTGGAACGGTGACCCACTTCATGTTCACCATGCTGGGGTCAGAGTTGCAACCTATATTAGCTGCGGCTTTGGTGTCTCAGACACTCACTGAATGGGCAAAGATTTTGCTACTGACAGTTGAGGAGCATCAGCTTCCTCAAGAGTGCGTAAGGCTGACTGACCAATGGTCCAAGGCCTTGTGTATGTCTGTGATGCCACGCTGGATAAGACCCCCCCGGGATTTCCAGAGCCTCTGTATCTGCGGTGATACTGCGCCGCCTGTGACAAGCTGGTCCACTGACCAAGCATCGAAAAAAGCTCTAGCAGATTTGCCCTTCAAAGGTGGGAGGCTTTTTGTTACCTCGCTGGACGACATTAAAGATGTCACTGGAGGTAAGAGCACACTTCTCCCAATGTCCTCCTATGGGGAAGGAGCCACGCCGTAAGCGGGCCCTCCTATTCTGGAGGGGTATTTTCGTCAGATCCTCCCTGACTGACAGGCTCCTGCTGGGGCACAGGGGTGTCCCTGGGTGCGTAAGCCAAACAAGATGGCTAATAAGCTTGTTACCACATGAGGTTTTGCCCCCGCCCGACTCAGGGTCGGGAGACGGCTTCGCAAGTTTGTAGCTCGGTGGTCCTCCCTGCTCTCCGATCAGTGGGTCTGGAAGTGGTCGCTTTGGGGTACAAGATAGAGTTTTTCTTGTCCGCCATACTGATTCTTTTCCTCAAATCTTCCTCTCCTTCCGGCTCGTAGGTCTGCTTTGAAAGGAGCAGTACGAGACTTGCTCAGGTGCGGTGCATTTTACCTGTGCTCCTGGAGCAAGGGTTTAAGGGATTCTATTCAAATCTGTTTATAGTCCCAAAGACGGAGGGTGTCCGTCCAATCTTGGACCTCATGGCCCTCAATGCCTATGTGAGGGTGTGAAATAATCCGGGGGATTTTCTGGCATCCCTGGACATCAAGAACGCCTACTTGCATGTGTCCCCATATGCGACAGGCATCAGAGGTTTTCTGCGCTTTGCGATCGGCGAGGACCACTATCAATTTGTGTCTCTTCCCTTTGGCCTAGCGTCAGCACCAAGAGTTTTCACCAGGGTGCTCACCCCTATTCTAGCTTTGCTGAGACAGCGAGGCATTGCCGTCGTAGGTTACTTAGACGATTGTCTTCTGAGAGCTACTTCCAGCTCAGAATTGGAGGAGGACGTGTCTATAGCCAGTCAGACTCTCCAAGAATTTGGATGGATACTGAACCTCCGGAAGTCAGTGTTGGCTCCGATTCAGCGCCTAGAATACCTGGGGCTGATTCTGGACACATCGGAGGCGAGAGTCTTCTCCCTCCAGAGAAGTTGCAGACACTCCAGGCTGCAGTGAGGTCGTTAACATCCCGAAATTGGTCGTCTTTCCATTTCTGCATGAGAGTCCTGGGCCTCCATGGTAGCCTCCTTCGAGGCAGTACTGTATGCTCAATCCCATACTCGGGTGCTTCAGAAGGAGATTCTATCCAATTGGAACAAATCCCCATTGTGTCTGAATCATCAGATCAGGTAAGTCGCCTAGTCAGAGCCTCTCTGACTTGGTGGCTGACATCCGACACTTCAGTCCGGGAAGTCTTTCCTTCCTTTCCACTGGACTGTGATTACGGCGGACACCAGCCTGACCGGTTGGGGGGGAGACTGGGGGGGGTTCGGTCGACCCAGGGCCGCTGGACTCCGGAAGAATCTCTCCTACCAATCAATGTCCTCGAACTTCGAGCGATTAGACTGTGCCTCACCAAGTGGTCGCAGAGGCTTCAAGGGCGTCCAGTCAGGATCCAGTCGGACAATGCCATGGAGGTGGCTTATGTCAACCATCAGGGTGGAACAAGGAGTTCGGCCGCAGCGTCGGAGGTCGCTCACATCCTGAGATGGGCCGAAAGGAGCGTACCGGCTCTATCGGCTGCTTACATTCTGGGCGTAATAACTGGCAGGCGGACTATCTGAGTCGCCAGATGCTGCACCAAGGGGAATGGTCGTTAAACCCGGAGGGTTTTCAACTCCTTGTCAGAAGTGGGGCACACCAGATGTGGCTCTCCTGGCCTCTCGACTCAATCGCAAGGTGTCGGTTTGTAGCCAGGTCCAGGGATGCCTGGGCAGACGCGTTGGTGGCTCCATGGGGTCAGTATCGGCAAATTTATGCCTTTCCCCCAATGAAAATGCTTCCTCGTCTGCTCCGCGGAGTGGAGGCCGAGGGGATTCCTGTAAATCTATTCGCCCCAGACTGGCCCCGGCGTCCCTGGTACGCTGACCTTGTTGGACTGGTAGCAGATGCTCCCTGGCGTCTGCCAATGCGGGAGGACCTTCTGTCTCAAGGTCCCATACTTCATCCTGCTTTACAGTCGCTGGCTTTAACGACATGCTATTGAAAGCCAGGTACTAAGGGACCGTGGTCTGTCAGATTTGGTAATCTCTACCATGTTGAGGGCCCGGAAATCTTCTTCCCGGAAGATCTACCATCGCACTTGGAAAGCATACATCTCTATGTGTGGAGAGATGTCTTGGCGCCCACGGGCATATTCGGTTTCTCAGATCCTGCTGTTCTCACAGCGCGGAGTAGATCAGAAACTTGCCTTAAGCACTGTTGAGGGGCAGATTTCAGCCTTGGCTGTCTTCTTCCGACGACCCTGTAGCAAAATACTGAACACTGAGAATATGGTTGGGATCACTTCAAATGTGACAGTAAATATTCATTCCAGGAAATGTAGAGACAGAATGTCTACTGATGTCTGAATAAGTAAATTGGGTTAATTGGGGTCTGAGGCAGCTTTCCATTCACCTATTGTTCAATGTGTTAATGACCCCACCTATTTTCTGCTACGGGATGTAATTACACTCCTAGTAATGTGTCTGGCACAGTTTTATTGTTATGGGTAAATAGGTGGAGCACTGTCCATGTGGTGACAAACTTCTCATGCATACAAGGTCTGTTAGAAATAGCTCCAGGTAATTAAATCACTGTCATCTGTTAGTTGCTGAAGGGAATGCCCCTGGAAAATGAGTTAAGAAACCCCTTGCATGGGGAATGATATAAAAAGCCAGCTGTGGCTAAATAAAGTGTTGATTTACTCCCAGAACTGTGTGTCGTCCAGTTACTGGGGGGGTAACAGGTTGCCTTGGATAAGTTAGTACTTCCTCAGCTTCAAGGATTTCCCAGCGGACATTGGAGATCCGCTACAGACCCCTAGCGGCTCACTCACTGGTAAGTACGTTTGTACAGGGGGTCCGACATGTGATTCCCCTGATTGGACCACCGCTTCCTCCGTGGGACTTGAATCTGGTTCTCTCGGTACTTCTGGAACCTTCCTTTTCAGAACACAAGGGATTATTCCTCTCTTAACGCTTTCTCAAGAAATTGTTTTTCTAGTTGCCATTACATCGGTCAGAAGAGTTTCTGAATTGGCTGCCTTGTCTTGCAAGTCTCCTTACTTGGTCCTCCATAAGGATAAGCGGTGCTGCGCCCGCAGCCCTCAATCCTTCCTAAGGTAGTTTTGGCTTTTCACCAAAACGAGGACCATCCTTGTTTCCTCGGCCTTCGCATCCCATGGAGGTTGCGCTACATACTTTCAACGTGGTACGTGCCCTACGGGTGTACCTGTTTTGCTACGGCTCAGTTCCGGAGATCTGACTCACTGTTGGTGTCGGTGTCTGTTCCACAGTAGGTCATAGTTACATAGTTAGTCAGGTTGAAAAAAGACACAAAGTCCATCCAGTTCAACCATAAAAAATAAATAAAAAATATCGTACAATCCCATATACCCAATTCTATACCCACAGTTGATCCAGAGGAAGGCAAAAAAAAAAAAGCAGAGCATGATCCAATTTGCTACAGCAGGGGAAAAAATTCCTTCCTGATCCCCCGAGAGGCAATCGGATTTACCCTGGATCAACTTTACCTATAAATGTTAGTACTCAGTTATATTATGTACATTTAGGAAAGTATCCAGGCATTTCTTAAAGCAATCTACTGAGCTGGCCAGAACCACCTCTGGAGGGAGTCTGTTACACATTTTCACAGCTCTTACTGTGAAGAAACCTTTCCGTATTTGGAGATGAAATCTTTTTTCCTCTAGACGTAAAGAGTGCCCCCTTGTCTTTTGTGTTGACAGTAAAGTGAATAACTCAACACCAAGTTCACTATATGGACCCCTTATACATTTGTACATGTTAATCATATACCCCCTTATTCTCCTCTTCTCAAGAGTGAATAAATTCAGTTCCTCTAATCTTTCCTCATAGCTGAGCTCTTCCATGCCTCTTATCAGTTTGGTTGCCCTTCTCTGCACTTCCTCCAGTTCTCCGATATCCTTTTTGAGAACTGGTGCCCAAAACTGAACTGCATATTCCAGATGAGGTCTTACTAATGATTTGTACAGGGGCAAAATTATATCTCTCTCTCTCTCTCTCTCTCTCTCTCTCTCTCTCTCTCTGGGGTCAACACCTCTCCTAATACAAGAAAGGACTTTGCTCGCTTTGGAAACCGCAGCTTGGCATTGCATGCCATTTTTGAGCTTATGATCTACCAAAACCCCCAGATCCTTCTCCACTATGGATCCCCCCAGTTGTACTCCCCCTAGTATGTATGATGCATTCATATTCTTAGCCCCCAAGTGCATAACTTTACATTTATCAACATTAAACCTCATCTGCCACATAGTCGCCCAATTAGACAGAGCATTGAGGTCGGTTTGTAAATTGGCGATATCTTGTAAGAACGTTATTCCACTGTCATCTATCATTTATAAAGATATTAAAAAGTAAGGGTCCCAGCACTGAACCTTGGGGTACACCACTGATAACCTTAGACCATTCAGAGTAAGAATCATTAACCACTACTCTCTGAATTCTGTCTTTTAGATAGTTTTCTATCCATTTACAAACTGATATTTCCAATCCTGTAGACTTTACCTTGCACATGAGCCGTGTGTGGGGAACTGTATCTAACGCTTTTGCAAAATCCAAGTATACCACGTCCACCGCCACCCCCCTGTCCAAGGTTTTACTTACCTCTTCATAAAAAGAAATCAGGTTTGTCTGACAACTTCTGTCTTTCATGAATCCATGCTGTATGTTGCTTAAATAGTTTTTCCCCCAGCAAGAACTCATCTATGTGGTCTTTTATGAATCTCTCCAGTATCTTCCCAACTATAGAAGTTAAACTAACAGGTCTATAGTTACTTGTTAAAGACTTTGTTCCCTTTTTAAATATAGGCACCACCACATTGGCCCTGCGCCAATCCAGTGGTACTATTCCTGTCATTAATGAGTCCCTAAAAATTAGATACAATGGCTTTGAAATTACAGAGCTCAATTCTTTTAGGATCCATGGGTGTATGCCATCTGGTCCAGGTGCTTTATCCACCTTTATTTGGTCTACCGTAAATATTTCTTATCTTATATCACTTTTGAGCCATTGTGGATTTGGGGCTGTCACTACCACCCCCATTATGGACATAATCTCCCCCATGCTCCATTGTATACACAGAGCTGAAGAAAGTATTTAATAAATTAGCCTTCTCTTTGTCCCCAGTCCCCCACTCTAGATTATTTTGTAAAGGGCCTACATGCTCAGATCTGACCTTTTTACTATTAATATATTTGAAGAATTTTTTGGGGTTTGTCCTACTATCTTTTGCAATCTGTCGTTCGTTTTGAATTTTTGCATCCTTGATTTCCTTTTTACATATACTGTTATATTCTTGTAACATTTAAATGACACTAGTGTTCCTTCATTTTTATATTTTTTAAAAGCTATTTTCTTATTGTTTATAGCTTTTTTTTTTTATTTATTTTTTTTTACTTTAACCGTGAGCCACATAGGTTTTATTTTTAGCCTTTTAAACTTATTGCCAATGGGAATATACTTTTGCAGTGAGGTCCCAAATGGTCTTTTTGAAGAATTCCCATTTCTGTTCTGTGTTTATCGATGCCAATATTCCCTCCCAGTCTAAGTCCTGGAGAGCAGCCCTCATCCTTGGAAAATTTGCCTGGCGGTTTTCGTCGGCCACCTTTCTAGGTGGATCAGGCAGACCTTCATCCAGGCCTATGCCCTTAAGGGGCGGGCGCCTCCCTTTTCTGTCACGGCGCATTCGACCAGGGCAATTGGTGTCTCCTGGGCTTTCCGACATCAAGTATCTGTCTCACAGGTGTGTAAGGCGGCGACCTGGTCGTCTGTTCATACTTTCTCAAAGTTTTATAAGATTAATGTGAGTGCATCTTCGGATGCTTCCTTTGGCCGCAAGGTTTTGCAGGTGGCTGTTTGAGGTTGCAACTCCTCCGTTGGGGAGCTCTGTTTTTTTTGGGGTTAAGTCTTCTTTTGATTGCTGTTCCCACCCCTCGTTTTTGCTGATACTGCTTGGGGACGTCCCACATGTCAAGATTTAAGAAGCTGTGTCCGTCCATGGCCTAAAAGAGAAAATAGGATTTTTTTTGTACTCACCTTAAAATCCTTTTCTCTGTCGTCCATGGACGGACGCAGCACCCACCCCTCCTTTTTTAAGTTTGTACTGCTTTTTGACGAACTGAGCTGCATGCTGAGGGGTTATGACCGGAGGGACCGCCCCCTGGGCGGGGCTGTTCAACTCTGTTAAAGGTACATGTTTTAAGATAACTAACATGTTCTGCCTAGTCCTCTCCTATGAACAGGAACATAACCCACATGTCAAGATTTAAGGATCTGTGTCCGTCCATGGACGACAGAGAAAAGGATTTTAAGGCGAGTACAAAAAAATCCTATTTTTTTTTTTAACATTATTTTATATTTTTATTTAATTAGATTTTTTTATTGGATGTGTTTTTAGAGAAGGAAGTATTTTATTTATTTTCAAAACGGTCGGTCGTTCTTTGTAAAAATAAAAACCACAGAGGTGATCAAATAACACCAAAAGAAAGCTCTCACACGTCCGATTTTGTCAGTTAAAGTAACGCAGTGCCGTATTGCAAAAAATCATCTGGTCAGGAAGGAGGGGGGGGGGGGTAAATGTTCTGGAGGTGAAGTGGTTAAATATATATTTATACACACATGCTTAACCACTTGACAACCGCCCACTGTAAAAATACGTCGGCAGAATGGCACCGACAGGCAGAATCACGTATATCTACGTGATCGCCTTTGTATAGTTGGGGGGGTCCAATCGGACCTCCCTTCTTTACAGTGAGCGGTGGTTAAGTGTTCGGGAGCGATCCGGGATGAGGGGACGGTCGTTCGATTCCAGCCACCCCCCCCCCCCCCCCGCGCGCGATCGCTCCCGGCGAATGAGAAAGCTTCCCTGCCTGTGTAATGTTTACACAGGCAGAGGAAGTGATGTCATCTCTCCTGCGGCGCTCACATATACCGAGTGCCGCACAAGAGAAGATGCCAGGTTAGTGCACAAAACACTACACTGACACCAGGACACATAGGCACATAAATCGCCCCCCCAGGCCACCCCAGATCACCCCCCAGCCCCCAGTCACAGTGTCACTGATTGCAGTGACCATTTATTTACTAATCACTGCAATCAGTGACATTTGTGACTGTAAAAGTGTCACTAAAGTTAGTTTTAGGTCCAGTGTAGCCCCCTAACCCCCCCTAATAAAGGTTTAACCCCCTGAGCAGGTTTTTATAGCATCAGGTACCCCCATATATTACCTAATAAAGGTTTAACCCCCTTGATCGCCCCCCAGGTAACCCTTTCACCCCCTATCACTACTGTCGCTAAGCGATCGTTTTTCTGTTTGTTGTCTTAGTGTCGGTGATGCCGATCGGTAGCCAGAATTTTTTTTTTTGTTCGCCGCAGGTTTTTATAGCGTCAGGTACCCCCATATATTACCTAATAAAGGTTTTAACCCCCTAATTGCCCCTAGTTAACCCTTTCACCAGTGATCACCATATAAGTGTTACAGGTGACGCTGGTTAGTTAGTTTTGCTTTTTATAGTGTCAGGGCACCCGCCGTGTATATAACCCAATAAAGGTTTAAGCCCCTGATCGCCCGGCGGGTGATATCAATTAGGTTTTAGCGTCAGAGAGGGTCTGCGTCACACCCCAGGCAGCGTCAGGTTAGTGCCAGTAGCGCTAACACCCACACGTGAAGCATACACCTCCCTTAGTGGTATAGTATCTGAACAGATCAATATCTGATCAGATCTATACTAGCGTCCCCAGCAGTTTAGGGTTTCCAAAAACGCAGTGTTAGCGGGATCAGCCCAGATACCTGCTAGCACCTGCGTTTTGCACCTCCGTCCAGCCCAGGCCACCCAAGTGCAGTATCGATCGATCACTGTCACTTGCAAAACACAACACACATAACTGCAGCGTTCGCAGAGACAGGCCTGATCCCTGTGACTCCAGTGCTGTAGGAGGTGATTTCACCACCACAGTTAAAAAAAAAAGCATATATGCCGAAGCATTGGGGCAGCAGGAGCGGAGGAGCAATTTTGCTCCTAATGCCGCGTACATACGGTCGAAATTCCGACGGAGGCTTGCCCGGTGAAAAGTCTGACCATGTGTACGCGGCATAACTTTTGCGGGAAGATGCCCCCATGCTTCGGCATATATAAATGGTGCATGTATGCCCATCATTAGAAGTGGGTGGATGAAGGGCAGTATTCTAATGGTGGGCATACCCACCGATCAATCTTTTTTTTTTCGTTCAGCCAACAGGCTGCATGAAAAAGAAGATTACAATACATGTCCAACAAGGACCAGCAACGTACTGGTATGTTGCTGGACTTTGAATGTTTATACCAGAATGATGCCTGCGGGTTTAGGTATCATCTTGGTATCATTCTTTTCAGCCAGCGGCCGGCTTTCATGTAAAAGAAATCCTAAAGGCTAATTAGCCTCTGGACTGCTTTTACAAGCAGTAAATGTCCCCCCCCCGGATATAAAAAGCGCCATTGGGAAATTGGGAAAGCATTTTATCACACCGATCTTGGTGTGGTCAGATGCTTTGAGGGCAGAGGAAAGATCTAGGGTCCAATAGACCCCAGTTTTTTCAAAAAAAGAGTACCTGTCACTACCTATTGCTATCTCAGGGGATATTTACATTCCCTGAGATAACAATAAAAATGATAAAAAATAAATAAATATGGAAGCAACAGTTTAAAAATAAAATAAAAAAGCAAAATTAATAATAAAAAAAAAATAATAAAAAAAAAACACCCCTATCCTGCCCTGCTCTTGCCCAATGGCGAACGCAAGCGTCGGTCTGGTGTCATATGTAAACAGCAATTGCACCATGCATGTGAGGTATCACCGCGAAGGTCAGATCGAGGGCAGTCATTTTAGCAGTAGACCTCCTCTGTAAATCTAACGGCGTAACCTGTAAAGGCTTTTAAAGGCTTTTAAAAATGTATGTAGTTTGTTGCCAATGCGCGTTTGTGCGAAATTTTAAAGCATGTCGTGTTTGGTATCTATGTACTCGGCCTAAGATCATCTTTTTTATTTCATCAAACATTTGGGCAATATAGTGTGTTTTAGTGCATTAAAATTAAAAAAAGTGTATTTTTTCCCCGAAAAATGCGTTTGAAAAATCGCTGCGCAAATACTGTGTAGAAAAAAAAATCTGTAGGGCCTTTGCTTTAAAAATATATATAATGTTTGGGGGTTCAACATAATTTTCTTGCAAAAAAAAATAAATGTTTTCATGTAAACAAAAAGTGTCAAAAAGGGCTTTGTCTTCAAGTGGTTAGAAGAGTGGATGTAAGCTTCCTAATGTTGTGTATAAAATGCCAGAACAGTTCAAAACCCCCCCCCCCCAAATGACCCCATTTTGGAAAGTAGACACCCCAAGCTATATACTGAGAGGCATGTCGAGTCAATGGAATATTTTATATGTTGACACAAGTTGCGGAAAAAAGACAATTTATCTTTATTTTTTTTGCACAAAGTTGTCACTAAATGATATATTGCTCAAACATGCCATGGGCATATGTGGAATTACACCCCAAAATACATTCTGTTGCTTCTCCTGAGTACGGGGATACCACATGTGTGAGACTTTTTGGGAGCCTAGCCGCGTACGGGACCCCAAAACCAAGCACCGCCTTCAGGCTTTCTAAGGGTGTAAATTTTTGATTTCACTTCTCACTGCCTATCACAGTTTCGGAGGCCATGGAATGCCCAGATGGCACAAACCCCCCCCAAATGACCCCATTTTGGAAAGTAGACGCCCCAAGCTATTTGCTGAGAGGTATGGTGAGTATTTTGCAGATCTCGCTTTTTGTCACAAAGTTTTGAAAATTAAAAAAAAAAAAATGTTCTTTCTTCATTTTCAAAAACAAATGAGAGCTGTAAAATACTCCCCATGCCTCTCAGCAAATAGCTTGGGGTGTCTACTTTCCAAAATGGGGTCATTTGGGGGGGTTTTGTGCTATTTTGGCATTTTATGGCCTTCGAAACTGTGATAGGTAGTGAGGAGTGAAATCAAAAATTTGTGCCTAGAAATCCTGAAGGCGGTGCTTGGTTTTCGGGGTCCCGTACGCGGCTAGGCTCCTAAAAAGTCCCACACATGTGGTATCCCCGTACTCAGGAGAAGCAGCAAAATGTATTTTGGGGTGTAATTCCATATATAACCATGGCATGTGTGAGCAATATATCATTTAGTGACAACTTTTTGTAATTTTTTTTTTTTTTAGTCATTATTCAATCACTTGAGACAAAAAAAAAAATATTCAATGGGCTCAACATGTGTCTCAGCAATTTCCTTGGGATGTCTACTTTCCAAAATGGGGTCATTTGGGGGGGGTTTGTATTGCCCTGCCATTTTAGCACCTCAAGAAATGAGATAGGCAGTCATAAATTAAAAGCTGTGTAAATTCCAGAAAATGTACCCTAGTTTGTAGACGCTATAACTTTTGCGCAAACCAATAAATATACGCTTATTGACATTTTTTTTACTAAAGACATGTGTCTGAATACATTTTGGCCTAAATGTATGACTAAAATTGAGTTTATTCGATTTTTCTTATAACAAAAAGTAGAAAATATCTTTTTTTTTTCAAAATTTTCGGTCTTTTTCCGTTTTATATCGCAAAAAATAATAATCGCAGAGGCGATCAAATACCATTAAAAGAAAGCTCTATTTATGGGAAGAAAAGGACGCAAATTTCGTTTGGGTACAACATTGCATGTCCGCACAATTTCCAGTTAAAGCAGCGCAGTGCAAAATTCTGAAAACAGCTCTGGTCCTTTAGCTACCAAATGGTCCGGGGCTTAAGTGGTTAAAATCCTTTAAATGTGAAACGTTGATTGCTGTTTTTTTATCTGATCTTGGATGGAATTTTTGGATCTGTATATAAATGATTTTTGCAAACAATTTCCGTTTTTTTTTCTTTCTAGGAGCAACAGTTATTCAATGCTGCGTACAACATGTGCCTTACAGGAAACGGGTTGAACCCAAGCCTTGCACCCTGTAACCCTGCAGACTCTTTCCAAAAATGGGTGTTCCGTCAAAATGAATAAATGAGATGAAGAAAGCTCTTTTTACTTAACACTGTGATGAGATGAGAGTACACTGTAACATTTTATGCAAATGCAGCTGACTTTGATTATGGTGTAGACTTTAAAAAAAAAACGGAACACTTTGCTATGAGGAAAGAACACTCTGGACCTCGTGTCAGCTACATATGCCAAAGAATGTTTTATTCTGTGTGTTTACATGTTAATTATTAGGTCAGAGATTGTCGGGGGGTGTTTTGATGGTTGACAATGAGTACCGATTTTTCGATTATGTACTCTGAGGGCTAAGCACAATTGCGTGTTTTGTTTTCAGCACTTGTGTTACGAAAAAGTACTTGTCTTTACTACAGAGGGACTATTTTTCAAGTAAATGTCCCCTTGGAGAAACATTAAAGTGGTAGTAAACTCAAGAATTTAATAATCTGTGGACAGGCAGGGTATTTATAACAGAAGTGGCCCTAGGGGTCTCTTCTGTCATAAACTTTCCTCCCGACTGTCAGCTGGTAATTTTAATCTGAGCCGCACATGCACAGCTCAGATCACATTTATGGTCTGCTCCGTGTGCTGCGGCGATGTGACTGCCGTGCGCATACGCAGGAGTGACCTCACCTTGGAGCGCCAGAGATGCCAAACCCGGAAGGAAGACCAGGCATAAGTGGACCGCAGACTAGGGAGGGCCCTGACCGTGCAGCGCTGGAGGACTCCTTTTGTGGGTAAGTCTGTCATAATGTACTAGAATGCAGTGCATTATGACTTAAAGCTGCAGGGGGGGGGGGGGCATTTTTTTTTTTTTGCAAAGACTTTACTACCACTTTATGGGGCCAGTTCACACCACATGCAATCCATGGGTTCTCTTTCTGCATCAAAAAAGCATGGACAGTAGGTTACATGGATTTCAATGGCAAAGTTTGCACCATTGCAGTACGTTCCAGTACTGTCACTGAAAGTAGAACGTGTTGAATTTTTCTGCAAGGAACTGCACTGGGATGTGGCCAAGCGCATCAAAAATGCACCGGCATGCATTACAGCAAAAACAAAATAGAAGGTAAAAAAAAAAAAAAAGGGGGAAAAAATGCACTGAAACGCATCAGCAAACATGCAGGAACTGTGTTTCTGTGGTGTGAACTGACCCTTGGGTTTCTGTTGTTGACCTCGTCTTGAAAATGCTAGTTCCTTACCTGAATGCTGAATTTCTGCCACTCATACTGGCCTGGAACATGTATGCAGATCAGGACCAGTGCCGGGACAAGGTCATGTAGAGCAGTGGTCATTAACCCTGTCCTCAGGGCCCACTAAGGCCCCTTTCACACTGGGGAGGGCAGGTGCGGTGGCGGTATAGCGGCGCGATTTTCAGCGCCGCTATACCATCGTATTAACCGCAATATTCGGCCGCTAGCGGTGCGGTTTTAACCCCCGCTAGCGGCCGAAAAAGGGTTAATACCGCCCGCACACTGCGGCTACAGCCGTGGTTTGCGAACGGTATTACCGTGATGTCCCATTGATTTCAATGGAAAGGAGCGGTATACACACCGCTCCAAAGATGCGGCTTGCAGGAGATTTTTTTTTCCTCCCGCCAGCACATCTCCTCAGTGTGAAAGCCCTCGGTGATATCATTACAAAAAAACCTGGCCTGTTAGTGGGCCCTAAGGACAGGGTTGATGACCACTGATGTGTAGAGCCCAGGGCGACATGCCAAACTGCACCCCCCTCCCATATTATGTGTTTGCAAAAATCCCCCCCCCCCAAAATAAAATTGAGCACTAATCTGCATGCTTACCCCCTAAGCATAAATTCCCTCTCCTCCCAGTACAAATCCACCCCCCTTCGAAAAAATAAAAATAAAAAACCCTCCTAGCACAAACCCTCCAAATTCCCCCTCCAAGCACAAATCTTCTTATCCCATTTCCCCCAAAACACAAATCCTTATAAATCAACACTCGTGGCACCCCCCCCCCCCCCAAAATTCCCCTCCTAGAGCAATTCTTACCCCCTGCCGTCCCCCCGAATTCCCCCTCCAAAACCTCCTCAAAGTGCCCCCACACCTCACATGATACCACAGTGCCCAGGGCAGCCGCCCCTCCTGCCCACCCCTTCTCCCGGCCCTGATCAGGACACCCACATGATATTCACTCTATCAGTACTCTTTTACTGCTTCTTCCTCCATTGCAGCTGGGACCAAAATCCCTAGTGTATGCTGGTGTGGGGGTAAAATTTAAAGTGGAACTATGGGTAGAATAAAATATTACATATATGATGAAGTCTATCAATCGCAATAACACAGCAGTTGTTTGCATTTCCTTTACATACAGTAAGCTTAAATAGAACGAAAAGCTGTGCTAGTTCTCAATGTGGTGTGTTGCAGCTAGCACAATACCCCGACACCTGGTATTAAAAGAATTCAGGGTAATACCTGATATTGCATATTGGATGGTAATTTTAATTATTTGGGGTTTAAAATTTCTGTATGCAATGCACTTTTTATGAGAATTTCCATTACATAGTTTGGCTATTGATCCTAGGCAAGCAGCTGTATTGTCGGGTGCTGGTGACGGGTCTCCCTATTCCCTGCATATCGCAGATTGAACTACTATTGAACTTTTGTTCCTGGATTGTCCTTTTGGGATTGAAAGCACTGCAAATTTACCATATATGCCTATTGATCCTGCCAGTAGATCTGTTATTTATACATGTCCTGAAACAGGGTCTGGAATAAACGATGTACTATGGTACCATGGTACTATGGTAGTGCTTACAACAGTCACATTTTATTCCTTCCAGGTTCGTGCTCTTGGCCGTTTGAATGGCCGGGCTACCATGATGTCACTCACGTGCATGCGCACTGGAGCCACAATTGGGCCACTCAACTGTGCCATCCATTCAGAGCACAGTACGCATACGTTGGACATTTAGGAGATATTCACTGTAACTACAGGTACAGTAAGTCTTATTATAGGCTTACCTGTGGAGACAAATGGAAAAGTGAAGTTTACTACCCCTTTAATGGATGAACGGCTTATTCAGTAAAGCAGAGAAAACAGTGGTACAAATAGTAACCCACAGAAACACCTGAGATCTACATTTGCAAAAAAAAATATCAATCGGTGACCCAGATTTCGGTTAAATAATGTGGCTCAATAAAGAAAATGCTTATGCGGCTTACTCTACACCGCTTTTTGATTTAATAAGTCAATGTATTCTGTTATTAAAATGGTTGATTTCCTTTTTGTGTATTTATAACAGAATAGATTTTGATAGGTAATGTACATTTTAATTCTTAAATTATAAATGAGTGCAGGACTTGAGACTTTGTGCGTCCAATGATTGAATATTGTAAATAAGCTACCGCCCACTTAAAGTGGAACTATATCCGCTTGGTGCCTCCAGCACTTTTGCCATAATGTATATAAGTATGCAGGGTATACTTGTATTTTATGGCAGTGTCCTCCTACATAACCCCCATACATACCCACAGAGGTATCATCATGCAATGCTACCAGGCTCTTATTCTCCGCATTTGTATGATATACGTGGCCGTCAGTGTACAGATAAATTGTTAGTGGAGATGGAAAGAGGTCTTATGGCAGAAGAGACAAGCAAAGTCTGTCTACTTGCTAACCGTTTTAATTCTGTTTTAACCACTTCAGCCCTGGAAGGATTTACCCCCTTAATGACCAGGCCAGTTTTTTGTGATACGGCACTGCATTACTTTAACTGACAATTGCGTGGTGGTGCGACGCTGTACCCAAACAAAATTTGTGTCGTTTTTTTTCCCACAAATAGAGCTTTCTTTTGGTGATATTTGATCAACTCTTTGTTTTTTGCACTATAAACAGAAAAAAAACGCCAATTTAAAAAGAAAAACATATTTCTCTTACCATCCATGGACTGACACGGTGTCTCTTTACACTTTACACGTGGGTTATGTCCCTGCTTACAGGAGAAGACCTAGGCAGAATGTGAAATGTTATACATACATTATAAAAGCCAGAGCTGAACAGCCCCACCCAGGGGGCGGTCCCTCCGGACATAACCCTCCCACTACAGTCAGCAGACTTCAGTTTTTTTCTGCCTAGCAGAAGGAGAAGACGTGGCTCTCTCAGGAGCCAGTCTCCTGACCTATTTTTATTCCTTTTCTGGAATTCTTTTTTATTTTATTTTTGAGAATTTTCTATCAACTGTCGGCTGGGCAACAGGTTGGGTACAAGATATCCTCGTAGTCTTCCCTGTCCGACCATCGAGCGTGCTGATCCTCGCCTTGTGTGCGTGAGACTCAGTTCACGACAGGCCCCATGACTCCAGGGGTGGCCGGGTTTGCTTTCATGCTCCCACGGTCCTCTCAAGACTGAACAGTTCCTGACTGACTGTATCTTTTGCGGTGGACAGCTACTCAGTACTGCACTGTGATAGTCCTGTCAGAAACACACCAGTGGGTCCCTCAGGGGACGGGTAAGTAGTCTCTCCTGCCTGCAGGTGAGTACAAACGGCTGTGTGTTTCTCTGTGGGGGATTTTCCCTGTCTCCCCCTGTATTTCATTGTCACTCTCTGTCACCATTGCTGGCGCTGTGCTGTGTGGGGTGCCTGGGGGTCACACTGTTATTGGAGGGGCTAATGCTGGTCTGCAGATATGCTTGGGGCCTTTTTTGTGTATTTTGGGGCCTGAGCGCCGAGTGGCGCTGTGTGTGTGCTGTTTTTTTCACTTTTGCTGAGTCATGGCGGCCATCTTGCCGCGGATCGCCTCAGTGAAGTGTGGCGGCCATTTTCTTGTAGCCCACGCGTGTTTCAGCACTAGTTTTGGCCTCTAGCGCTGCTGTAACAGCGCGAATCTCCTCACAATCTCCTTACAGCTCACCAGCGCTGACACAGCGCGGTACAGACAGCGGAACTGAGCGGTCCCTGGTCCGGTTTGGTGAGTCCCCTGGGCGCCCCCTCCTCAGTCAGCACAGCCTGTGGGTGGACTTTTTATCTGAGGAGTCTCAGAGGGGGGCAATATGGAGTCTCTGTCACCAGCTTCCCCTAAATGTCAGTGGACAACAGGCAGTGCTTCAGCACCTGCGGTCCCTAGGGACCAGTTGTGGGCAGTCCTGGAATCATTTCTGACCAGGATGGGAGCTGTGTGCAAGCGCAAGGGAGCAAAAAAGCGCCCTCTCCCCACTTTACTTTATGAGGGCAGTGCGCTGATTCAGATATGGGCCTAGCCACTACCGCTCGGGACCCTAGTTCTGAATGTATTGGATGGTTTTGAACAGGACATTCCTTATGAGGAAAACTCCAGTTCTGAGTCCGTAAATGACAGGGCGCTTGTTAGTGTACTCATGACTGCGGTGAAGGACACTCTCAAGCTGAAATGCTGCGGATGCAGAACCTCAGGCGGATACAATCTCCTTTGGTTCTTTTAAGGCCAGGCCTTCTAAAGAGGTTTTTCCATATGTACTTTCTTTGACCAGCTCATTGATAAGGTCTGGGAAAAGCCGCAGAAGAATTTTTTTATGGTCCCGCGGCGTTTGTCTATCAGATACCCCTTGAAGATGCCCTACTTAAAAAGTGGGCTTCTCCCCCAGGGTCGACCCTCCAGTCGCCCAGTTGAACAAGGCCATCACTCTCCCGATGGAGGGGACTCCTGCATTTGAGGTCCCCACTGACAGGAGGTCAGAAGTGGTGAGCAGAGCCATGTTTGCCTTGTTGGGATCCGCCCTACGGCCTGTGGTAGCGGAGACCCTTGTGTCTTAAACACTTACAGGTTGGGCAAAAATGTTGCACCTAGCTGTACAGGAGCGTAATCTTCCTCCAGACACAGTTGCTTTGGCCCACCAACTGGTTCAGGGCCTGGTTTATGTGTGCGACGCCACGTTGGACGCGGCCCCTTTAATATCCAGGGCCTCTGTCTCGGCGGTGGTATTGCGTCGTCTTATCTGGTTGAAGTGCTGACCTAGCCTTAGGAAGCTCCTGACGGATCTACCATTTAAAGGTGGTAGACCTTTCGGTGCTGCTCTGGATGACATCGTCATGGATGTCATGGGAGGTAAAAGCACTCTTCTTCCTTAGACTAGCAAGGGTGAGGAGGCCCGCCGCAAACAGGGGCCTTCCTTTCCAGCAAAACTGGGTTTTTCATCAGTCAGTCCACGGGTAGGCCCTCTCAGACTGACGGCAGTGCGGCTGGTGGGCACAAGTGCCCCTGGGTGCGTAAGCCGAACAAGCGGCTCCCAAGCCCGCCTCCGCGTGAAGTCTTGCCTCCGCCCGACTCTGGGGTGGGGGGACGACTTTGCAGGTCACAAATCGGTGGTCCTCCCGAATCTCCGACTGGTGGGTGTGCGAGGTGGTCACCTCAGGATACAGGATAGTATTCCGATCCTGGCCCCCAGACAGATTCTTTCCCTCAAATCTTCCTCTCCTTCCTACCTGTCGGGCAGCCCTCTTGGGGGCTGTACAGGATTTGATCAGGTCCGGAGTGATTGTGCCGGTTCCGTCACAGGAGAGTTTTCAGGGATTCTACTTGAATCTGTTTGTCGTCCCAAAAATAGGACGTGGTTCGACCTATCCTGGACCTCAAGGCCCTGAATGCCTTCGAGAAGGTGCAGAAATTCCGCATGGAATCCATTCGCACGGTGATCGCTACACTCCACCAAAGGGATTTTCTTCTGGCGTCCTTGGACTTCAAGGACGCCTACTTGCATGTTCCGATCTGCGCAAGTCACCAGAAGTTTCTGTGCTTTGCGATCAGCGAAGTCCACTATCGATTGTGGCTCTTCCTTTCGGCCTAGCCTCGGCACCAAGGGTGTTCACCAAGGTGCTTGCTCCGGTTCTAGCCTTCTGTTACAGCGAGGTATTGCTGTTGTGGGCTATCTGGACGATCTTCTGCTAAGAGCAGAAAGTGGATCAGACTTAGAGGAAAGGTGACTATCGTCAATTAGACCCTCAGGGACTCGGGTGGTTCCTGAACATTCAGGAGTCAGTCCTGGTCCCGACTCAGTGTCTGGAGTATCTAGTTCTGATTCTGGACTCCTTGGAGGCAAAGGTATCCTACCTCTGGAGAAGTTGCTGACACTTCAGTCTGCGGTGCGGGTGCTGACATCCCAAAAATGATTGTCAATCCGTTTTTTTGCATGAGAGTCCCGAGACTCGTGGTGGCCTCCTTCACGGCCGTTCCGTATGCCCAATTACACACCAGGGCATTGCAGAAGGAGATCTTGTCCACCTGGGACAAATCCCCGTTGTCCTTGTATCTTTAGATCCGGGTGATTCACCTGGTCAGGGCGCCCCTGACATGGTGGTTGAGATCCTCGGCTCTTCGGTCCGGAAAGTCGTTCCCCTCCCATCCAATGGACGGTACTCACGACGGACACCAGCCTGACGGGCTGAGGTGGAGTCTGGGGAGTCCTGTCGGCTCAGGCCGAGCCCGTTTACCAATCACTGTTCTGGAAATACGGGCAATCGGACTGTGTCTCTCCTCAGGTCGGAGAGAGTACGGGGTCGCTCCATCAGGAGCCAGTCAGACACCGCCACGGCGGTGGCGTATGTAAACCATCAAGGGGGAACTCGGAGCTCAGCTGCGGCTTCCGAGGTAGTCTGTATCCTGAAGTGGGCCGGAAGAAACGTGCCGGCTCTGTAGGCCATTTTACATTCTGGGCATAGACAATGGGCAGGCGGACTATCTGAGTCGCCAATCGCCAGACACCGGACCAAGAAGAGTGGTCCTTGCATATTTCAACTCCTTTACCGACGGTGGGGCACGCCGGATGTGGACCTGATGGCCTCTTGACTCAATCGCAAGGGTCGAGGTTGTGGCCAGATCCAGGGATCCTTGGGCGATGCCTCGGATGCGTTGGTGGCCCCATAGGGTCCTTATCGCCTGATATAAACTCCGGTGATCCTAATTGTTCCAGATTGGCCTCAGCATCACTGGTATGCTGATCTGGCACGTCTCGTCGCGGACGTTCCCTGGCGGTTGCCGATGAGGGAGGACCTTCAGTCTCAAGGTCCTATGTTTCATCCGGCTTACAGTCTCTGGCTTTAACAGCAGGGCTGTTAAAAGCCAGGTGTTGAGGGACCGAGGTCTCTCGGACTCGGTCATTTTGACCATGTTAAGGACACGGAAGTCTTCCTCCAGGCAGATCTATCACCGTGCCTGAAAAGCTTATATGGCCATGTGCGAAGCGCTGGACTGGCATCCTCGGACGTATTCCGTCCCCAGAATCCTGCGTCCTCTGCAGTGTGGAGTGACCCAAAAGCTTGCTTTGAGTACCATAAAGGATCAGATTTCGGCCTTGGCCGTCTTCTTTCAGCGACCTCTAGCGGGTCATTTTTCTTGGTTAGCACCTTGTGTTGGGGGTTCGCCATGTGCTCCCTCCTGTCAAGCCTCCTCTCCCACCATGGGATCTGAATTTGGTGCTCTCGGTCCTCCAGGAACCTCCTTTTGGGAATATCCGGGATATTCCCCTCTTGTCTTGTCTCAGAAGGTGGCCTTTTTAGTGGCAATCACTCATTGTCCTGCAAGTCGCCATATTTGGTCATCCATAAGGATAAGGCGGTGTTGCATCCGCGACCTTCCTTTTTTGCCAAAGGTGGTGTCGACCTTTCACCTACATGAGGACATTGCCCTCCCGTCCTTGTGTCCTCACCCATCGCATCCCAGAGAGTTTGCGCTGCACATATTGGAGGTGGTACGAGCCTTACGGGTGTACCTGTCTGCTACTGCTTCTATTCGGAAGTCCGACTCACTGTTTGTGACTGTCTCTGGTCCATAACAGGGCCAAGCGGTTTCGTCTGCCATCATTTTTAGGGGAATCAGACAAACCGTCATTCAAGCTTATGCTCTCAAAGGGCGGGTGCCTCCCTTTCCGGTTACGGCGCATTCCACCAGGGCAATTGGTGCTTCCTGGGTTTCCCGACATCAAGCGTCGGTTGCACAAGTGTGCAAGGCGGCGACCTGGTCGTCTGTTCATGCCTTTTAAGTTTTTTATAAGGTTAATGTGGCTGCATCTTCGGATGCTTCCTTCGGCCGGAGGGTGCTGCAGGCCGCTGTTTAAAGTTGCGACTCCTCCGTTGAGGAGCTCTGCCTTATTGGAGTGAAGTTTTGGTTTTTCCATTTATACTGCTCCCATTCCTCTTGACACTGCTTTGGGACATCCCATGTGTAAAGAGACACCGTGTCAGTCCATGGATGGTAAGAGAAAATAGGATTTTTTGTACTCACCGTAAAATCCTTTTCTCTGACATCCATGGACTGACACGGCACCCACCCTTCCTTTTAAGTTTGTACTGCTTTGTTACGAACTGAAGTCTGCTGACTGTAGTGGGAGGGTTATGTCCGGAGGGACCGCCCCCTGGGTGGGGCTGTTCAGCTCTGGCTTTTAGAATGTATGTATAACATTTCACATTCTGCCTAGGTCTTCTCCGGTAAGCAGGGACATAACCCACGTGTAAAGTGTAAAGAGACACCGTGTCAGTCCATGGATGTCAGAGAAAAGGTTTTTACGGTGAGTACAAAAAATACAATTTTTTTACTTCTCTAAAACATATATCCAATAAAAATATGTAAAAATTCTAATTTCTTCATTAATTAAGGCCAAATTTGTATTCTGCTACATATTTTTGGTAAAAAAAATCTCAGTTGGCGTATATTGATTAGTAGGAATCGCAGATCTCTTGCTCCGTCTGGCAAAAAAGACGGTCTGTCTTGTTTACATAGGCAGACCGCCATGCTGTCATTCCCAAGAACGATGGCGATCCCCGCTGGTTGGCTCCCGCTATGTCCAAACACAGCGGGAGCGGGTCACTGGTGGCGCATGCGCGCCCCAGGCCAGGGAGCACGAACAACATAGTTACATTGTTTCGCACAGTTGGGCCGCCCTGCCGCAGTATATGTGAGGTGGGCGGTCCGGAAGTAGTTAATAAGACAAAGATGCACATGCAAAAATACTGAATTGCAGCCAAATAGCAGTCATCTTCATTGTTCTGACTGCTCGGGAGTCAGAACTTTAATCTGATTGGCTCTCGTGACTCATTTTCAATTTTTCGTTTTTTTCAAAGAGAAATTCCAGTTTTGGTATTTAGAGAACTGTCCCCAACTGGTCAGTACTGTGCACTGGTCACATTTTACATTTACGGCAGATCCTTAGCTGCTTTTTGTTTTGTAGATATTCTAGAGAAAGGCTATGAAAATTACAAAGTCCATTCCAAGTTTGTGGTGGGAATCATGACATTCCTTCATCTTTGTCTCGCCAATAATTAATTTCTTAGGGCTCTTTCAGATGGGCAGCCGGGGGATGGTAAAAACAGGCCGCTCCGCCCCAGCTGCCCACCTGAAATGTAACAATACACATGCCACAACCTCAATGCTTTGCGTTTGCTATCAAACTTGCCCATTGATGTCAATGGTGGCTGCACATAAATCTTGAGGCATATGCTCAGGTTGCAGTTGCGGCGTGGTCATGCAATGTACAATTGCCATTTGGCAATTTAAAAGTAAAAAACAAAAATTCAATTTAGGTGCAACTCAGGTAGAGAGGTAAAGTCCAACTAGATCGCTGTAAGTGCAGTCAGGGACGGAGAGCTCATCCTAGCTCTAGGCTGCAGCAATGTCAAAGGAAAAGATCCATAAGCCGCACATCATGAAGCAGACCCATGTGCATGAAGTGAGATGAATGGCAGCCTCAGCCAGGCCACGCCCCTTGAAAGATTAAGCTCCAATGGGCTGGAGTCCTGGCTGAGGCTGCTATTCATCTCACTTCATGTACATGGGTTTGCTTCATGATGTGCTGCTTATGGACCTTTTCCTTTGACATTAAGGACGTTGCAATAGCCCTCCCGTTGCTATACTGCCCTCTGAAAAATTATCCACCACGGATCGCTTTTCAGGGGAGTAAACAGTACTGCTAAAATGAATGCGTGAAGGAAGCCTTTAAGTGAAAGCAAATTAGGAGGGCAGGAGGATCCCACCTTCAAACTGATTGTTGTTCCCATGGTTACAGGGAAACATTTTTTTCCTTCAGTGTGAGATATATATGTTTTTTACTGCAAGAATTGTAAAGGTGATTGCTGGTTTTGTATAAATTTTAATAGAAATGTATATTTTTACATTTTGAAGGATCTCTTTTAATGGTCATATTGGCCAAAATGGTGTAATATGTTCTCCCATATACATAGACTATTCTTTTTTCTTCTTTTTTTTCTTTTATAATTTCTGTTGTGAAGGGTACATTAATGTGGACTAAAACCCAAAGAAATATTTAGATTTAAAATTTTATTTCCAACATCTATTATGTTGTCCAATATATCTGACCTGTGGTTTTTTTTTTTTGGGGGGGGGGGGGGGGGGGGGGTTTTGTTCATGTTCAAGATTTATATGTCTTTTGCATGTTTTCATGATTAACAAGAGTCCAGTATTCTCTAATATTTTAGAGAAGTGCAGTGCAGGGGAGGGGAAAAGGAGGTGCTGTTTTTGATATCCAATCAGTTTCTTGCCTTTTATTTGGTAGTTTACACTCTAAAAATAAACGTTTGAAACTGGCTGCTTGTTGCAGCATGTCAACTTCCACTTTCTCCACTTACATAGGATGATGTATTTGCTGCAATGTATATACCACTGATGTATATACCACTGATGTGTATACTACAGTGTTTATTGAAATATTCTTAATAACATTCCAGCAGTGATGATGCAATAATACTGTGGTGGGTAATTTTTTTTTCATTTACTTTTTTCTTTGTTTTTGTTTTTTCCCTATTAAGTCATTACTATAATGTAAAAACAAATGAAAATCAAATATAATCTGCCTCCTATGTGATTTTTTTTTTTCCTGTGTGTGTATTTCTAAAGAATATATTACTTCATTTCATATTCCTGTTATGCGTATGCTGTACCATCTTCTTGTGTTAAAAAAGTATCCTGTTCTCTTTTTTTTGTATTGTTTCCTTTGTGTGAAATACCTGGCATTCCCTGCTCCTCTGTTTCAAACAGACCACACTAGGAATGAGAGCACATCCAGAGTAGTGTGGTCAGACTTGTGCTTATTTCGATTGCACATATTCTTGGAAATGGACAAAGGGAAGCGGATACTGTGGGTACCGCACATCCATGCACTAGGAAGATTAGTACCCTGCTATTTCTCCACCCCTAGCTCTCTAAGCCCATTATGCAGCTGAAGACAGAGCTTATGTGATCACTTAGGAAATTTTTTTTTTTTTTTTAATAAATATCCCACTGGCCTTCCTGATGAGGACCCATTGATTAATCAAAATGCTTGGAGGCTTGATCACGTCAGCATGACCCATTTCCACCTACGTCACGGCCGGGCACCAAGCTGCTTTACATTATCAAGCACTGAATGCCTTGCCAGGAACTCACATTTGATTGAGATGTACACAGCGGGTGCCAGGTTAATGGGCATCCTAAATTGTGAGTGTAAACCTTTTTGGCAAATACATTTTATATTTGATGGTTTTATCCTATGAGTCCTTCCCCTCTGTGTCCTCCTCCATATACCACCTTCTGAGGAATTAATATCGCAAGGTCCCATATGCTTTGACATCATCGTGAGGAATATCCCTCTAAAAGGGCAACTGATCACACAAGAGATAGATGTACACTCACCACACTATGTGACCACCTATGTGGGACACCTTGCGCATGGTTGGAGTCAAGCACTGGAAAATTGTTCTTGGAGCACAAGCACTTTATCATAGGATTGAATTCAGCCGATTATAAATGAAATATGATCTAGTGTATTGACATACTGAGCGCTGTGTCCTTTTCTGTATTCACTGACTACATGCTGTATCCCATGTCCCTTGTGTAACCCCACCCTCACATTAACAGTTGGATTACAGGTAGTGTTAGTTTAACTCTCCCTGTAACCATAAGCCTAACACTTCCCATAAATCTAATCCCAAAACAGGCAATGGCCCTCCCTGTAATTGAACCTTTACCACTAACTTGTAACCCTCAACCTCTCTAAAATCTAACCCTTCCACTAAATATTCCTTTTACCCTAGGTATAAATCACCAGCACACCACAGATCTTTGAGGTATTGTTAAAATTATTCAGATGATATTGCACTGGTAAAGTGCAATGTTTTGGGGCCATGCAGGACCCCTTTGTCAGGGATGTCTTCACATGCCTGATAAAAGGATCTTGCTAGGCCCTGAAACATCACACCTTACCAATGGGATGTGATCATCTAAAGCAGGGGTCTTCAAATTTTCTAAACAAAGGGACAGTTTACTGTCCTTAATACTTTATGGGGGCTGGACTGGCCAGCAGTAGAAGAAAAGGTCCGGGCATCAGTGGGAGGAATACTGTCCCATTATTAGTATCAATGGGAGGAACAGTCCCACATCATTTGTGTCAGTAAGAGGAATAGTGCCCCACTGTCTGTGTCAGTGGCAGAATCTTTGACCCACTGTTGTCGACAGTGGGGGGGGGGGCATAATGCCCCCAAGGCCTGGATAAAGGCAAGCAAAAGGGCCACAGTTTGGAGTCCACTGATCAAAGTAAATGTTTAGAGACAGTATTTCAAAGATCCAAGGTTTACAGTCTATTTATACTTTGGTTTAAGATGTAAAGGTTTCAAGCTTGTAGCTGCCACAGTACCCGCTTCCCTTTGTCCATTTCCAAGAATATGTGCAATGGAAATAGGGCAAATGAAAGACCATTTATATTAACTCCAAGCTAGGCACTGGCCCTTTCTCTATCCCGGACACCAACGCTCTCTGTAACCCTACCCCAAGCTTGACTCCAAGAAACTCCTATTTCAGGGAATGCCTAAAATTGTATTTGTATCTAAGTGAAGACCTCTAAGAAAACTAGTGAGCCAGTCATAGAAGCAAAAACGTTGTTTTTCGAGGTTCCAGCAGAACATCTCCCTACCATAAAGCAAGAAAACTATTTTTTTTATCTTTTTGCGGTTTTGAAAATTTAGAGAAGCTGCTGGCTTGTACAACCACTATAACCGGTATATTGGGATAAGTTGACCTTTGAGAACATGTTGCATGCTCCCATGGATTTTAGGATGGAACATTTTCCTGCTGCAGCAGCAGCAGCAGCCTCTCCCTGAGCCACCACCTTTTAGTTTTAGCGAGCCGGGGATCTTCTCCCTGAACTCACTGTCACAATTTAAAGATAAATAGATAAAAAATGTGGGCAAGCGATGCTCTGCCCACCCGGACGCATCTTTCATTCACAGAATTCTGTAAATGGGAGAACTACAATTACTGACAACCTTTGCAGCTGTCAGCTTGTAGTTCTCAATGAACTACCAGGGTGCTGTTGAGCACACTGTAGTTTGTTTCTTCCTGTCATTGTGTAACTGCCTCCCCGTACGAGGTATGAGCAGACAGCCTTTACTGACAGTGTGCACCTGTGATCTGCTGATCTCAAGTGCAATGCTTTGCAGGCTCCTTAAAGCGGAGCTCCACCCTAAAGAGGAACTTCCGCTCATCAGATTCCTCCCCCCCTTCCAGTGCCACAATTGGCACCTTTCAGGGGGAGGGGGTGCAGATACCTGTATAATACAGGTATTTGCACCCACTTCCGGGCATAGATAGCCGCAGAATCTGCAGCTATTACGCCCCTTCCTGTCCACACAGTTCCCAGAACACAATGGGGACCAGTGAGAAGGCGCCGGCGCGACTCGTTCATGCGCAGTAGGAAACCGGGAAGTGAAGCTTCACTTCCTGATTCCCTCACCAATGATGGCGGCGGGGGCAGCCGAGAGACGAGTGATTGCTCGTCTTCTGCTGCTGACATCGTGGGCACCCAGGACAGGTAAGTGTCCATTTATTAAAAGTCAGCAGCTGCAGTATTTGTAGCTGGCTGCTGGCTTTTAATAAAAAAAATTTAAGGCGGAGCTCCGCTTAACAATAATAAATGCACACTTTTTTTTCCTGCAAAAAGATGTGCATTTAGTATGTGTGTGTTTGTTTTTTTTGTTTTTTGTTTTTTTTACAAAAGGTGAACTTATCCTATAAGTTTTAAGCAAAAAATGTAAAATAAATACTAAATGATTTGATAACGTGTTCTACAAATGATTGCTGTGTGTGGGAACACTCTTAGAATATTTTTATCTTCAGACAGAATGGAAAAAACCCCATCCAGTGGTTAATGATAATTCTCTTCCATCCGGCGTTGTCTGAAGTCTTTTCTCATCAGTTTGGCAGCTGTCTTGTGGCTTTCACCCACGTTTGTAGCTGGCCACTTCCTTCACCTCCAAGGCTGGAGACTACTGCTGCCTAATGTCATGACGGTTAAATAAAACGGGCGGAATAGAGCAAGAGGCTTAAATTAGATGCTGGAGATATTTAAATGTTGGGTTTTTTAGATCCCTGACCACAAAAGTTGGTGGAAATGTTTCATGTGTATTGCCTCACCATTTAAAAGGAAGTAGAAGAAGCTCAGTGCTTTCTCTCATGGGAGTACATCTTTTAGGAGGATGAGGGAAAGAAGTAGGGTGTGGAACTAGATGACTCAGCATGCCGAAGAGAGGCCAGTAGGGTAGGTATACCGATACCGCAGTTCAGACACGTTGCCTAAAGCAGAACTAAACCCTCAGATTAGGGCCCCTTGCATATGGGTGTCATAATTGACTGATTTTTACTTAGGTCTCTACACACAGTTTTGGGCCCCTTGCACACAAGTTCCTGAGTAATGTTGACTATAGGTGAGTAAAGGTGTATAAGCGTATAGACGAGTAAAATTCTTCTTCATTGCCATAATTTTAATATTCTCATTTATTCTTATGACAAACATTGATTTAATGCACTCAACTGAAAAATGCTTTATTTTTGCTTTACTGCTCAAAGCTGTATTACTAATCTTTACGCAGCTGTGTGCAATGTCCCATAGACAACAATTCATCTCATTTCAGATGCATAAAAAACTTAGCATTTTTTTTACTCCCGTGTGCATCAGGCCCTAATCCTTTTCTAAAATCGTTACATTGAGGGCTGGTTCACACCACAAAAACGCACTCAAGATGCGTTTCTGCATGCACGTTTTTAACATGTTTTTTGCGCATTTTTAATGCATTACAGATGCTTTTTTCTTGTTTATTTTTTTGCCACTGTACTGGGGTCCGGTGCGTTTTTGATGCATTCCTGTGTGTTTTTGATGCATTTTACCGTGTTCCAGTGCAGGAAAAATGCCGCACGTTCTACTTTTTTTTTTCTGGAATTGGAAAGCCTTGGAATTGACTGCATTGATGTGAACTATGCCATTGAAAGCATATAACCTACTTTCCATGCATTTTGATGCAGAAAAAAAACGCACTGGACTGCATGTGGTGTGACCTGGCCCTCAAGGCATGTTGTGAATAATAATAATGGTCACATTTGTTTGTGCTCTCGATGGAACTGACAAACCATCAAATGGTTGGTGTCATAACTGATCGCATGTGCAGGATGATGGCAACTTAAAAAGAAACCAAGATTGGCAGCTTTTTTGGCTGTTAAAATATAGGAGGGTTTAGTTCTGCTTTAGGGTCAGTTCACACCACATGCAGTCCAGTGCGTTTTTTTTTTTTCACATCAAAAATGGCAAGTAGGCTATATAGTTTGTATTGGCATAGTTCACACCAGTGCGGTCAGTTCCAGTAAAAAAAGTAGGACATTCTGTATTTTTACTGCACTGAAATGCAGTAAAACGCATCAAAAATGCACCAGCACCAGCTGTGTGTGAAGTGGAATTAAACTCTGTAAGAATGTCGGGGTCAGGATAATAAGTAAAATGCCATAATATGACATCACAGATTTGTTTTATTATTCTTTTTTTATTCTGTTGACGTTGAGGGGTATTGGGGGAACCGGGTCTTTAAGTGGTTAGATATCATAACATGGCTTGGAAGCTTTTGCAAGAGAGAAAAAAAAAAAAACTTACTTTTAAACAGAATAGCCATCAAAACATTTACTTTAATTGGACACTAGATGGAGCTGTTTTTAAACACTTTTAAAAGGTCATTCTTCTAGATCCCATGGTTCGGTTACACCAGCTCACTGGGCAGTTCTGACCATTGTAGTCCCAATGCAAAAAGCCTTGCTTCCTTGCTTTGTATAGGGATTGGTTGCACCCATACACTGCTGCATTGGTGCGTTGGTGCGTTTTGAAAGAAAATAAAGAATGAAGCAGGCAGTGTGTTAGTGCAGCTCTTATAATTAACATAGAAGTTTAAAAAAAAAAAAAAAAAACAAGCAATGCACTAATTTATAACAGATTGCAGCCCACATTTTCATTGCACACACGTTTATGTTCTGTGTGATATGAACAAGACCTGATCCTGGATTTTGTTAACTGATAAAATAAATTATTTTGAAAGTTGAAAATATTTAAAAATGATCAGCCTTGGTAACCAACACTGATCGTTACAATACTGAATGCTACTGAGATCCAGATGTTGATCTGAAAGCAGCAATTATTGGCAAATATATCTTGATTGGCGCCCTGGGTTGGTAATGTTTCCCATAATTCACTTTTACTGTGAACTCCTTGCTAGATAACCACGCAAGGAGGACATCTAAGTAACCATCACAGCTGCATTCTTTCCCATAATGCCTTAGGGTTCTTTCAGACAGGCGGTAATGCTTACTGATCTCGGAAAAGTGATCTACAGTGGATTTATTTTCCGAGGGTGGTATAGTAGCAGCTGGCAGGCATTCTGAAGGAGCTACTGACACCTCCCGATGTCTATTTTTTCTGGCTCTTGGCTCGTGGTTGCAGTATGGTCCAATTGATCAGAATGGGTGAGCTTGGCAGGCGGCGCCACTGCTGTAGCATATGTACAGCCCTACCAGGTTGTAAGATTAGAATTTCTGTGGAGGGCTGGGGGAAGGAGGAGTGGGGTAAAAACAAGGCTCAGCTAGCCGTTTTAAACCAAACCCAACCCCCCCCCTCCCCCTGGCCGCTGGTGTCAAAAGTGCCCTTACAGAAGGCAGATTCTGCCATACCATTGCCCATTGTCTTTCAGGCCAGAGACAGCCATTCCGCCCTTGATTAAACCCCATGTTATAAACAAAAACAAAAAAGAGTTGGAAGCTTATTTCCCAAAAATCATTTTATCGCAATTGTTTTCACTTTCCATGATTGAAGCACAAATCTGCTTTCATTTACAACATTGGTATTTTGTACAAAGGCGTGAGTTTGCCACCGCCTCTCACTCCTTAATATCCAAAAAAAACATTTGACATCGTATAAAAAGAAGAGCAGATGCAATAATTTTTATAACAGCAAGGTAATTCTACATTTTCCAACATGTATATAACATATAGCCAATATCATTATAAAGACAGCAAAATACTGAAACATTAAGATGTGTCCTATTGCATTAAAAATTCTAATACCCTTAGGGACCGCATCACGATGACCATTTACTTGTCCTTTGTTAAAAACTCTTTGAAGTTAAGAGGCAGTATCAGGCAAAGTAAAAAATGATTAAGTGCACACTAAAATCAAATCACTGAAACCTCACATATCTGCATATTTCAATTTACATTTCCCCAGTTGCTTTAACCCCTCCAAAAAGTATGGAAGAAGATCAAGGTATTTCAGAAAGAGCAGAATGGTCAATGGAATCATAGTACTGAATTAAAAGGTGAGAAATTCAGAATACAATTGCTCAGGGATCTCAACATATGGAAAGCTCACAGTACATGGTACCATCCGACTGCACAATCCACTTTAGATCTATCATAACTATAATAGAAGGACCTATGTGAACTATCCAATCAAGCACGCCCTTGGACTGCATACTTTGGTAGAGCAGATTGTAACATGTGGTAGCTATGCTAAAACTTTGCAATAGGAGGACCTACCTATGTATTGGTATCTAATAATTTCCTAGATGTTGGTAGGTCCAACAGATGTAATGTGTAATGACCTTAAATTGGAACTCTACTTGCCTTCTCTCCAGCAATGCAACACCTGCAAACTTCCTCGCTGGCACTGACATCATTGTTCAATCTTCTTCCGGGTTTGGGATTTCTCACATCTTGATTGGCTGTGCCAGGATGACATAACATGCATAAAGCTGGCCACACATGTTAAAATTAGGAATGAGATCAAGATTCGATCCGAACACAAATTTGGACTTTTGTCTGAATGCCAGACTTCAAGTCCATTCGGTGGGAGCTGAACATCATATACAGTAGAGGAATTTTACCTGCTACCATGACAGCTTCCTATCTGTCAATGGTTGCCAAGAAAGTGGTGGCTACTGGTACCCACTGCATCCTTAGCAACCAGAAATGTCATCTGGCCTCATACATTTTCTGACCAGAAATCCCTGGCCATGTAAAATTAAGGGCAATAGCAGCGTGACATCATGGACCATGGCCATATTTGGTCAAAGATGTCATCAGAGAGGCCCTGTTTCTTCGTTTACTTTTAGCGGTGGAGCCTCAGGACTTAATAGGTACAAGTCAGCAAGGGCATATGCATGTCCAGGTTTTTTTTTTCTTGCATCAGGCATCCTTCATTGTGACCAACATTAATCTGTATATGATCTGGAGGTTTATGACTGATAAAGGATTTATATTGTGGGACATTTTTTTTAAGGGACTTGTCAAAAACTGTGTGCATTTATTTACTGTTTTTGTGTAAATTTTCTGTTTTGTGTGATTAAGTAGGAGTTTAATGTACTCCTTACTCATTTGCAAAGGAAGGGGTGGTATCTTGGTGCTCCGTTATTGTTGAAGGGAACTTTAGGATTCTGATAAGCCCCCCACCCACAGACCCCCACAATCACAAGGCCAGGGTTGTGGGGAAGAGGCCCTTGTCCTCATCAACATGACATAGTACCCATCCCATGCTGAGGGAATGTGGCCTGGTATGGTTCAGGACTGGTTACATATTTTGGGGGTATTTTGGTAGGCATTTTTCTGGGGGGGACCTCATTTTTTTTTTTATGTTAGGGTTCCCCAACAATACCTAGAATAAGGTTGTGGTGTAGATGAAGGGATCTCCAGCTACTTTGTTGACAAACCAGCAGGGCACTTTCATTTGCCAGCAATGTTTCCTTTGCAAATGTCAGTTTTACTGCAGAAGGTTTATATATATATATATATATATATATATATATATATTATGTGCCACTTCACATGCACTGTTGTGGGGAATGTCTAGGCATGTCATTTAAGGGAATTTTGCATTAATAATTGCTGCTCTCTGCCATATGGAATTTTCTAACTTTTTTGTTTGTTTGGCATAGGGGGCTTTGCACTGGCCTAGGAAACATGCCAAATTGTTTGACAATCCCTTACCTATTTCTTTTCACAATAAGGGTTTATTTAAATATATAAACCGTACATAAGAGTTCCCTTACCTATTGGTCTAGATAGAAAATGGCCATTACTTTTTTTTTTAAACATTTTTCTCCTGTTGACTTCTGAGTTGAACAAACCTGCTTCTAATTGAACCCAGATATGTTCGGCTCATCCCTCATTATCTACATGCACAACCTACATTTTTTATTACAATTTTAAATCTAGTAATAGGGATTGATAAAATTGAGTCCTTTTTATTCCCATGTACCCTATTTTTCGCACCATAAGACACATTTTCCCCCCCCAAAAAAAATGGGGGGAAATGTCCCTGCGTCTTACGGAACGAATACTGAGCAGGCACCCCCCCCCTTGCCGCCGCTGTGTCAGAATATCAGCGCTCGGCTTCTCTGTGGAGGAGAGATGACAGGATGTAAGGCGGATCCTTGCAGGGGCATACCAAGGGGGAGCGGGCAGAGGCGGTCTGCCCCAGGTGCCAAAACATGGGGGGTGTCAGTGGCATTGCTATAGTGGTGCACACCCACCAGATGTGACCCCATCCCGAAAGCGGCATGAGCCCTGGCTGTTTGTTTTTTTTCAGCCAGAATACCCCTGGCGCCGTGGTCTGGTCCAGTCTCACTTCCTGCCTCTTTCCACCGGCAGCTGCTGCTGCTGCAAACTATGTCCCCAGTCTTTCTTTTTAGCTGCTGCCTGGATGTATCTGATGCAGAGAGCCAGCCAGAGGGGGTTGTGCATTGTAATGGCAGTGTCCTCCACTGCCTGAGGTGAGCTGGTGATCAGGGGGTGGGAGGTGTGGGCTGGCATGGTATCCAGTGCCCAGTCACCTGAGCGGTTGTGATAGAAGAGGCTGAAGGGGTGTTTGTGTCTGCCCTGCCACTCTGAGCTGATCTGGGAAGGTTGCTGTGTCCACCACCACCACCCAGGTATAGTGTAGCTGAGCTTATTTGATAGGGGGGGGGGGGTGGTATTGCTGTGTGACCTATAGTAGTAGTATAATATTAAATTATTTTAGTACACCATTTGGTTCAGAATATTTTTTTTGTTTTCCTCCTCTAAAACCTAGATGCGTCTTATGGAAAATACGGTAATTTTAATGAAAATCGGGAGATTTCGGTAAAATGCACAAATTAGTGTCTTTGGTTAAAGAGATTTTGGGCGATTTATAAGGGTAGGTTGGGCTTTAAATGGATTCGGACGGTTACAGGTGTTCAATTTCAACAATTGTGGACTTGTTCCTGTGCTTAAAAAAAAGGCCTCGTTAGCCTCATTAATTTACTTTTTCTTCATTGAAAGAAAACAGACAGCAGAAAATATTCAAGGAACTCAAAACAAAAACAGCATAAAAAAACATAAAGAGTGCTAGATGAAAAATTGTACTACTCTAAATATACCCCCCAAAACAACACCCTCTAAAAGGGGGAAAAGTAGAATGGTTTTTTCCCCCCCCCCAAGCAAATTTAGTCTACTCAGCTCAATGTAATCCATTTCACCAAATTGCTTTTCTCATCCCCATTTACAAACTATGTAGAAGGAGACAAACCTATGCAGTCCATTCAGTTGAAGCAGACCTTGCAGTAAAGCACAAGGTCATCTCAATTAGCTCAGGACTCTCCCCCTTTACAAATCACCTACTGTTAGTAGGTGTATGCATATTTTACCCCTGTCTTCCACATTGCTGGGTGTGATTTCTCCTTCCTTCCTGAATATTCATGAGGAAAACGGACAAATTTTGAGAGAACACCCTCTAGTCTATTGTCTTGGACTTTGCCTGCTCAGTATTCCCCAGAATCGAGCTGGAAGAAGTGACGTCATCCTCACCTATGTGCAGTGGACAGAAGATGAAAGTGAGGAAAGTATAAACCCCTAACTTTTTTCTTTACGGGTATATTTTACACCTACCTTAAGTAGGCGATTTGTGAAGGGAGAGGGGGCACGAACCATGTAAGCAGTCCCTGCAATATCATATTTATAAGATCATACTTATATAGTTCATATACAGTTTGTGTGTATATACACACACACACACACTTTAATTTTTTTTCAGGTATTTACCAAAACATATTCAAGCTATAGTTATATAATGGTTGTGGGCTGAAAGTGCACACTCTCAGGTTTTAATTTGAGAGTATTTACATCCAAATCGGGGGAAGGGTTTAGGAATTACAGCTCTCAAAAGGGACCAAAAGTAATTGGATAATTGAATAAAAAGCAGTTTCATGGCCAGGTGTTGGCTACTTCTTTGTTATTTCTTCATCAATTAAGCAGATAAAAGGTCTGGAGGTCTAAGTGTGGTATTTGCATTTGGAATCTATTGCTGTGAACCTACATCATACATTCAAAGGAGCTGTCCATGCATTTTTCTGTCAATTTTTTTCCTTCAGATTTACCAAAACCATATAATATGAGGTCAAACCTTAAGAGTTTCAATTTGTATGCAGACAGGTCCTTTCACTACATGGTTTTGGTAAATCTAAAGGAAATCTGACAACAAAAGTTGTATAGTGTGTATGGGGTCTATGGCTTCAAAAACATGACAAATCAATCGGAGAGATAGCAGCAACATTAGGAATGGCAAAATTAACAGTTTGGTACATTCTGAGGAAAGGACGCACTGGTGAGCTCAGCAACATAAAAAGGCCTGGACCTCCACGGAAGACAACAGTGGTGGATGATCGCAGGATCCTCTCTATAGTAAAGAAAAACCCATTCACAACATCCAGACATGTGAAGGACTCTCTCCTGGAGGTGGGCGTATCAATATCAAAGTCTACAATAAAGAGAAGATTTCACAAGAGCAAATACAGAGGGTTCACCACAAGGTGCAAACCATTTATAAGCCTGAAGATTATAAAGGCCAGATTGGACTTTGTTAAAAACATCTAACAAAGCCAGACCAGTTCTGGAAAAGCATTCTTTGGACAGATGAAACTTAGATTAATCTGTACCAGAATGACGGGAAGAAAAAAGTGTGGAGAAGGCTTGGAACAGCTCATAATCCAAAGCACACAACGTCATCTGTAAAACATGGTGGAGGCAGTCTGATGGCAGGGGTATGCATGGCTTCCAGTGGCACTGGGTCATTGGTGTTTATTGATGATGTGATAGAAGACAGAAGCAGCCGGCTGAATTCTGCAGTGTTTAGATATACTGTCAGCCCAGATTCAGCCAAATGCAGCAAAGTTGATTGTCTAGCTGTACTGTTAGGCACCGTCCAATCATCCAAAACACACTGCAAAAAGCAACCCAGGAGTTTTTGAAGGAAAATAAGTAATATTCTGCAATGGCCGAGTCAATCACCTGATCTCAACTTAATTGAGCATGCATTTCACTTGCTGAAGGCAAACCTAAAGGCAAAAAGACCCACTAACAAGGAACAACTGAAGACAGCTGCAGTTAGAGCCCGGCAAAGCATCAGAAAGGAGGAAACCCAGTCTTTGGTAATGTCCATGGGATCCAGACTTCAGGCAGTCATTGCCAACAAAATATAAAAAATTTACATTTTATTTATGATTATATTCATTTGTCCAATTACATTTGAGCCCCTGAAAATGGGGTGCCTGTGTATAAAAATGGTTTTGGTTCTTTGTACTTGATATTTATGTTCAACCCCTTGAATTAAAGCTGAAGGTCTGCACTTAAAATTAATTTGGATTGTTCAGTTTTAATTGTATTCTGGTGGCATACAGAGCCAAAATTATGACAAATTGTGCCGGTGTTCAAATATATATGGACCCAACTGTAAATTTCCTAAAGCAGTGGTTCTCAACTCCAATCCTCAGGACCCACTAACAGGCCAGATTTTAAGTATTACCTTGGGGAGATGCAGACTAGAATACTGCAATCACTGAGCAGCAAATTATATCACCTGTGATGTATTTCAGTTATCTTGCAAACCTGGCCTGTTAGTGGGTCCTGAGGACAGGAGTTGAGAACCACTGTCCTAAAGCATTGCGGTTTGTACACTATTCCTTATGTAGCGGGGTCTCTAATTTAGGTGGGACACTCAGATGTGTAAGTATGGGAATAATGGACCATTTGTGTTCGTGGAGGATTGGACGGTGTAATAATCTCCTTGGCCTCTGGGTGGCGGGGTACCCGTAGGCTCAAGGTAGATTGGCCGTCACAGTGCAAAACCTTTTTGTCCCTTTCCAGAGATGGTACGGCGAGGGCGGGGAACCTGCCGTGGTGTCAATGGGAGGAGATAAAAGGGGGAGACGCCCTAACCACAAGGTCTTCAGGACGAAGTTCTTCACGCGCCCAGGCACCTTAGGCCTGGGTGCGGGCGGTTCCGGATTCCGGCCCAGGCGCCCTAAGCCTGACCGGAATGGAGTTGGAGTCCATCCCAGGCACCTTCAGCCTGGGGTGAGGTACTGAACCAGGAGGCCTGGGGCCCAGTGACTTCGACTGGGTCCCGCGAGGGTGGAGAAGTCCGAGGGTCCCTGAAGTGGATGGGGCCCATGTCTGAGGTGAGGAGGCCGGGGAGGTTACCCATTCGGAGAGTCTGGAGCAGCATCAACCCAGTGACGGATGGGCCTCTGGTAACTCTCTTGGAGGGACATCTTCCCCTGATAGGGGCCGCAGCGCAGCGAAGGTACTCCTATCTACGTTCTCTTGAGTCGCTGGTAGAGACTCTCAAGTTCTAAGTCCTTTCTAGCTAATGCTATAGTAACCGCTGGCGAGATCGCAGTGGTTTAGCTGACAACCAGGATAGTGCCTCGACCTGCTCATTCCCTGTATCAAAATGTTATCAAGTCGCAACCAGTTGGCTACTGAAGCACTGTTTATTGTGAGATATGCAATAAAACAAGAGTTGGACTGTGATCGGTGTGTGGAACTCTGGTTAATGGGAGCAGAGGGAAGTGTTGACACAGCAGGACTTGATTCTAGACAAAAACACATAGGCCCGAGGAAATATCTGGTACTGGCCTTCACCTCACCCACAGCTATGGGGAGGACATGGGCCGTAGAGCATCTCACCCTGTCGTGTGACATACCCCTAGACCAGGGGTCTCAAACTAGTGGCCCTCCAACTGTCGCAGAACTACAATTCCCATGAGGCATTGCAAGGCTAAACAGTTACAAGCATGACTCCCATAGGCAGAGGCATGATGGGACTTGTAGTTCCGCAACAGCTGGAGGGCCGCAGGTTTGAGACCCCTGCCCTAGACAAAGGAGATGGGGTGAAGCCGCTACACTTACATTTACTATCAGGTGATATATAGCTAGTTTAAAAGGGGCTACCTTTATCTTTAAGAAAATCTCTCATGAGAAATAGGGGGGTGGCTGATGCTGATACTTTTTTTTAAAAAGATGTTCGGTACTAGGCCATCATTTTTGTGTTCTGGCTTCAACTTCACTCACTACCCCAGAATCTGTAAGGAGATCAAGGGTTCTGATTTCTCTGCATATTGGTCTACATAAAAACCTTACAAAGTACTAAAGTCAAATACCTAGAATTTCTAGGAGGTCTGTAAGCAGTTCCCATATGTCTGAACACTGAAGAAAGGTTTCTGTCTAATATACCAACCAATTGAAATAGTAACATTTTAAAGCAAAGCTGCTCATGGGCTCCTCTGCCAGAGGAATGGAAATTACCCATTTGGTACAGCACCAAGTTTCTAGCTAACTTTTGTAAATAAAAATTCTAAATCTGAGTGGTTGCTAAAAGCAACAATAATATGAAAAGGAAACAGATTTGGTTGCTAAGGGCATAAGACATTAGTGTTTTATGTTGGCCAATTCAGATTTTACATGACCCCCTTAATCTTCTTTGAAAGCCTGACTCCAGAAGGAACTTTTTTTTTCTTTTGGATTGCATACAGGAGGATAATGGAACCTCTGACAGGTTTTTATTGATGTATAGAAAAAGGGAGGCAAGGCTTTTACCCTGCAAAAACTTTGTTTCTTTATCAAAAAACGTATAAAAATAAAACAAATTGAAGGAGACCATGATTCAAGTATAATTTTAATATGGGACTATCAATGTTGTTGTGATACTTTAGGTTCTTTTGAAAAGATAGATCATGCAGAAAGTCTTAATTCTTTTACAAAAAATGATTTTCCTAATAGCAAAAATTGGGCACCTTGGCAAGAGAACCCCTTGTATAGCACATGGTAATCCACATAAGACTGCATATGGAAAATTACATCCAAGCTATCGCTAATGTCATTGTTAGAAGGATGTCTCAAAACAATTAAAAGGTGGCTAAGTGTAGTAAGTATACTGTAAGATTCTTCTTATTCCAAACTTTCCCCAAAAATGTGGATCATTGGCAATTATGAAATCAATTGTAACTTGATTCGAATACTAAACATATTCCGCAAATACAGAGACCAATCAAAACCCATTGTATGCAATATTTTTTTTTCACTATCCATAGTTGGATATAAATGGAGTCAGGTACTTCATATGAGCAAATTATATATTTATATATCAGGGGATTTCTGCATTTATGTCCCTGATGTGTGTAAAAAAAAAGCAATGACAGTTCGATAGTAAGGGTATGTGGCATGAGATTCACATACACTATATTGTCAAAACTATTGGGACACCTGCCTTTACAAGCATGTAGGCATCTCATGTAACCCTTGCTTGGTGCCCAACAAGGAGGGAAACATGGAGGACGTGACAAACAACCACCCTACCCTTACGACCTTGCCTGTTGGTGGTCATATTGTTATGGCTGATCATTGCATAAATACAGTGCATACTGTGTATATACACTATGTTACCAAAAGTATTGGGATGCCTGCCTTTACATGCACATAAACTTTAATGGCATCCCAGTCTTAGTCCGTAGGGTTCAATATTGAGTTGGCCCATCCTTTGCAGCTATAAAACAGCTTCAACTCCTCTTGAAAGGCTGTCCACAAGGTTTAGGAGTGTGTCTATGGGAATGTTTAACCATTCTTCCAGAAGTGCATTTGTGAGGTCAGACACTGATGTTGGAAGAGAAGGCCTGGCTCACAGTCTCCACTCCAGTCAAGTTCCTCCACCCCAAACTCACTCATCATCCATGTCTTTATGGACCTTGCATTGTGCACTGGTCCAAATCATTTGGTGGAGGGGGGATTATGGAGTGGGGTTGTTTTTCAGGGGTTGGGCTTGGCCCCTTGATTCCAGTGAAGGGAACTCTTAAAGTGGATGTAAACCCTCACATATACCCAGTGAAGTGACTGGCCTCTAATGATACGCAGATGAAACAAATCTCCCTACATGAGTTTTACATGCATATCTGGTGTCTTCAGCTTGCTATATTCTTTAGAATTCTTACATCGGGATAGAATGTACACTTCCTCATTCAGCAGTAGCAGTGTAGTCTTGGCTTACACTGGGAGACAGCTAATTGGAGGAAAGGCACACCCCCCCTCCACATTGGCAGAAGAACAAAGATACTTACAGAGCTGTGCTGTGAAAAGACAAGCTCTCTGCTAATCTATTTATAGCAACCTCCCTCGACACACATTTTAGGCTGGTTTTATCTCCCGTCTCTGAGAACTTGTCAGTTATGCTGATAACAGAAGAACAGAGCAGCATAAAGACACAGGACTTTGGAGAGAGAGAGAGAAGAAACCCCTACAGATATGTGTATAGGTCGAATTTCATAAATTGGGATTACATCCACTTTAAGGCGTCAGCATACCAAGACATTTTGGACAATTTCATGCTCCCAACTTTGTGGGAACAGTTTGGGGATGGCCCCCTCCTGTTCCAATATGACTGCACACCAGAGCACAAAGCAAGGTCCATAAAGATATGGATGAGCAAGTTTGGGGTGGAGGAACTTGACTTACCTGCACAGAGACTTGACCTAAACCCAATAGAACATCTTTGGGATGAATTAGAGCAGAGACTGTGAACCAGGCCTTCTTGTTTACATCAGTCCCTGACCTCATAAATGCGCTTTTGGAAGAATGGTCAAACATTCCCATAGACACACTCCTAAACCTTGTGCACAGCCTTCCCAGAAGAGTTGAAGCTGTTATAGCTGGAAAGGGTGGGCCAACTCAATATTGAATCCTATGGACTAAGACTGGGATGCCATTAAAGTTCATGTGCGTGTAAAGGCAGGCATCCCAATACTTTTGACAATATAGTGTATATAGTCCATTTATATACGTGGATTATAAAAACCTGTAATTACCAGATGAAAATACAATCATATATGGTTATAAAATATAAACCACGGTATTGCGGAGTGAAAAAGGATGACTGGAATAGCATTGTGTTAAACCAGTTCTGTTTGTGAAGGGGACAGGTTTAGGACTAGGCATTCCCAACGTTCATCAATTCTATGGCCCAAAATTATAGACATCTAGCAAAATCAATGAAAGTTCTGTAATACCACACTGCAAAGAGAACAGTACATCACCTAAATCAAGTTCCTTAAATAATTTTTTATTTTTATTTTTTTTAAATCAAAAAGGTAGTCAGTCAATTTTGGCTGATGGAACAAGATTTTTTTGTAAAAGAAAGATTTATTTGAATCCCTCATACATTTATTACATACATTTTTCTCTGCTTAAGTTTTTTTTTAACCTGTCCCATATTAATTTTTTTTTTTGCGGTTTCTGTTCTCATTTGAGTCATTTTCTCTCACTTCCTGTCCCATCAACCCCATGTCTATAGGTTAGTCCAAGTCCACATTATATAATCAAGTGCCTACAGCATGAATACTAAGTATGGCCAACCATTGCACAGCAGCACCATAGAAAAGGGGATCCCATGCTGTAGTTGTGGAACAAACGTCGGTGGGGCATGCTGCACCGTAGTACACAACTAGTTGCACATTATGGTGTTGTGTTGCAGTCATGTACTGTAGTAAACAAAAAAAAAAAAAAATACAATAGGTTACTGCACTGCCTTCTAAACTAAATATTTCTAAACAAACTCAGTGAATCAGTGTGGAATAAAATGAAGCCGAATTGAAAATGGCAGCTCTATAATAACCCTCCTCCTGTATTTGCATGGGTGTAGCACTTGTAAAAGATTTGTACAGTGTCATGGCTTTAGCAATCAATCATAGCTGATGCAGAAGCAGTATGGGTGATGGTGAATTGTGTAGTGTAGACAATATAGTCCTACCATGACTAAAGCTTTGAAAGACTCTAGATTAGTCCCAGATGTTTGATCTTTCAAATGTTTTATTCTGTTAAAGTTTCTTCAAGGGGGTTTTAGAAGAAAAATATACAGAATACATATTTAAGATAAGGCCCATCAGCCATTTGATAAGTCAAAAATTTTAAACCTAGGAACAGATACCAGTCTGCTATAAAACTTTTTCTCCCAAAAACACTTTTTCAAGGTGCCTTTTGAAACTAGTTTCACTTTGTATCTGGGCACCCAACTACATGAGCAACTTCCATGCTCTTATATTAAAGTGCCCTTATTGGCCATTATAGTGCTCTATGTAGCCCAAGGTTTCTCAACTGCAGTCCTCAAGTACCCCAAACAGGTCTTGTTTTCAAAGATTTCCCTCAGATGAAACAGCTGTGGTAATTACTAAGGTCGGTGAAACTGATCAAATCTCCTGTGCAAAATAATGCAGAGCCTGAAAACATGACCAGTTGGGGGTACTTGAGTTGAGACACATTGATGTAGACAGCTTGATGAAAGAGGAACTCCAGGAAAGTCAAACACGCAGGGGTAGATTTACTAAACCTGGTGCACTCAGAATCTGATGCCGCTGTGCATGGTAGCATAGCTCCCAACTGTTTCTGATTTTAAAGGGACTGTCCCCGATTTGGAAAGTCCCTCTTTCCTCATCATTTGTCCCTCATTTTGGTCTGATCTATATAAAACGTGTATAAAATGCACTTTTTATCTTTCAAAAAGTGTTTCACAGTGCTAAATCTTTCAGTCAGTTTCTAAATTTCTGCATTTGTAAAATTTAAAAGCCAATATAAAAAAAGGTATAGTAGTAGTAAAAAGAGAACTTTTGGGTTTAACTAATAATTTTTTTGTATAAATTCTCCTTTAAGGGGACTTGCTAGAGGGTGTGTCCTATGCCTACATACTTTTGCCAATAGGCGTCTCTCATTTCCATCTCAAAAAGTTGGAAGGTATGTGGTAGCCAATCAACTTCTAACTTCAGCTTGTTCAGTTAAGCTTTAGCAATAAAACCTGGAAGCTGATTGGTTTCTATGCAGCGTTGCACCAGATTTTGCACTCGCCAATGTTAGTAAATAAACGCCATAGTAACTAATGGAAGTTAGTTTTAGAGAAGCAACATAATGGATGAGATTCTTTCCTTAGTAAAAGGCAATATCAGTTTTCTAACTTAAATGTTTGCATGGACAAGTTTGATTTAAAGCACCTGAATGGGGATGGCCAACAACACAACAGTAGTAGCTACATTTTGTATTCCTGAACCTGAGGAGGAAGCGGTCAATCTCTGCCTGTCACTGAAACAATCCCATCAACGTTGTCATTTCTTACTTGTAAGCAAGTGTGACAAAGTGACTTAATCAATGTGACTTGTGCACTACCACTAGAGGTCTTCAGCTTGATGGTCTAGGGCAGTGATGGCGAACCTTGGCATTCCAGATGTTTTGGAACTACATTTCCCATGATGCTCATGCACTCTGCAGTGTAGTTGCACATCATGGAAAATGTAGTTCCAAAACATCTGGGGTGCCAAGGTTTGCCATCACTGGTCTAGAGTAAGAGGGTACCTAAAGACTGGCACTTAAAGTCTTGTCAACTACTTGACCTCATATACTGTACAGTTTCTAAATGTGCAACTGTAGTTACAACAGCCATTGATATGACCTGCAGTTTCTTCTAATTTAGGGTGTCATGTCTTACTCCCATCTGGGTACAGTTTAATGCCTCTTTGGAGCTGACCAGTTGCATCCAACACTTTTGCCTGCATCCCCCACTGTGGCCTGTGGTTTGATCTACTTGGCCCTTCATCATTACAGGACACAGTAGTAACGCAGGGCCACCGAAACAAACTTGAGTGCAGCAGATGTGTGCCAGATGTTGAAGGGGCTTCAACAAGATTATCTCAATACGGCCACGTTTGATGCTGTGGGACAGATAATTAAACTAATAAGCATTTTCGATCGATAGGTTTCTTAAAAAAAATAAAAAATATAAAAAATCTATCCTAACTCAAAGTAGGTAATGGTTATAAAAAAAAAAAAAAGCAAGAGGTTCAATTAAATATTTCAGGTAAGCCTTCATAATGAAAATTATATATATATATATTTGTGAAAATGTGCAACGTGTAGTTACCAGGCATGAATGATTCACATTAGGTTAGTAAAATCTGCAGAACAGGGGGTTTCAAAATCATTACTATTTTACATGTGCCCTTCATTCTGGGGATATCTGAATTCCAAGGGACAGCAGTCAGATAAAGATCCAATGGGGATCTCAACTTTATTTTTCTAGCACAGGATTATGGGGCAGGATTCCTACCTATGTGACAGAATTATGGGGCAGGAGTCCCCATCCATGTGACATTATTTCCTCAGTAATGAAGAACACCCAAGGCCCAATAAGTATTGTACTTGTTTATTATGCAAGATCAGCACAAGGGACAGATACCCTCACCTAAAAGATCCCAGGTCCCTTTCTTAGACCCCATACACACTATTAGGTTGTCTGCAGATTTAAGTCTTCAGATTTACCAAAACCATATAATATATGGGAGGTCAAACCTTAAGAGTTTCAATTTGTATTCAATCAGGCAGGTCCTTGCACGACATGGTTTTGGTAAATCTGAAGACAAAAATCAGCAGAAAATCTAATAGTGTGTATGGGGCCTTAGGCAAAGGTTGAAACCAGACTGGATCCCACTCATGATACCATAATGAACTGAGCTAGAGGTCCATTGAACATATACTAGTTAATTAAGCATGGAGAGCACCCACTTCCCCAATTACCAGCAGAGCACACCATTCAACATCCTTTCATAACCAGCAAAAACACAACAACCAATCAGAATTCTTCTTGTATTGATCACACTTCAGTAAACAGAAATATGACGGAACTTTAATAATGGTATGTTCATGCCGGTGATTATGGTAATGATGTGTTAGTATTTTGTACAAGCATTTGAAAATAACATGCTAATTACAAATGCTGAATAGTTCCAGGGTTTATTCAATATCTACACTTATGAAAGGTGCTTTTCATTTTTAAAAGTATCTTGGATTGTACTGGCCTTATATAAAGTGCATCGATATAGGAATACATTTACAGGTACTCAGCTGTAAATGTCAATTCTTCTGTAATACTGGGTTCACAAGGAAGATTTTGTTCATGGGGGTCCTGAAATAAAATTATTTTTACATCAAATGATTATGATCTTGGTTTGTTGAAAGATACTCAGATATATTCATTATCCAGGAGAACGGTCTGTATTATAGTGTTCTATATAGCTTTAGGATACACTCAAGTGACATGTGACCCATGTCTTCCAGTAGATGCTTAATATAATATTTGAAGCACAGACTATTGGGGGAAATCGATTTCAAGGTAATCTCTTTTTTTTTTAACATCACTTGTTCAATTTCAAACAAATAAAATCAAGCAGTGGACTACTGTGATAGTCATAAGTATGCTACGAAAGACAGAAGTGGAGTTGATTTACTAAAACTGGAAAGTCCAAAATCTGGTGCAGCCCTGCAGAGAAACCAATCTGCTTCCAGGGTGTTTTTTTTTTTGCCAAAGCTTAAATTGAACAAGCTGAAAATAGAAGCCGATTGGCTACTAAGCATCAGAATTTGCAATCTCCGAGTTCAGGAAATAAACCCCAGAGAGTGCATTAAGGCCCCTTTCACCCCGAGTAGTTTTTCCAAGCGCTTTGGCGTAAAAAAAAAAAAAAAAGCACATGAAAAGCTTCTGAAAACTGCTTCCCATTAAAATCAATGGATGCTCTCACACTGGGGCGGTGCGCTGAAAAAAAAAATCCTGCAAGCAGCATCTTTGGAGCACGTTTGGAGCACTAGAAAAAAGCCCCCCTCTCCATTGGAATGAATAGGAAGCGCCTCAAAATGGTTCTCGAGTCACATGACCTTCAAATAAAAAAGCACTGCTAACGTCTCAAAAATCGCTTGAAAAGCACCCCACATTTTATGAGCAGTTTTCAAGCACCTCAGTGTGAAAGGGCTCTTACAGCATAGCTTCATCAGTGTATTTAGCCATTTGCCTGGAGTTCAGATTTCACGTGAAGTGTTTGTGACCCGTTGCACTCTTGGCGCAGCAGGACCCTCAAATATGCTGCTAAGCAAGAATGAGTCATGTCAATTGACTTCATGCATCAACATCTTGTAGGGTAGGTGGGCTTGGAAATGCCTGTCCTGAATTATCACATGGGAAAGCAGCTGGTGTTCCAACACCACCATATTATTAGCAATAATGATTCTGAGGCAGTGGTTGGTCTGGATGAGAAACAGAAGTCCCCAGGAGGTCGGTTGTGTTCTCATATTGTGTTCCCATGTGCAATTCAAGACTTCAGTTTCATTCTGCCTAAGGCGCACCATTAAAATTCCAATTTCTGATGGCTATGCTGTTCACTAAAACATCATTAGTATATGGTATTGTCAGTAGGATTATGGTCAAACCCATGAGGATTGATTCACTAAAACTGGAGTGGAGTGCAAAATCTAGTTAAGCTGTGCATCGTAGCCAAATCAACTTCTAACTTCAGCTTGTTCAATTAAGCTTTAACAAAAAAATCTGGAAGTTGATTGGTTTCTATGCATTGCTGCACCAGATTTTGCACGCTCTATTTTTAATAAATCAACCCTATGGACTCAGTCTCTTGTGGGAAATACTGGAAAGTACCACTAACTTAACCACTTAAATGTTTAAAAGCATTTTTTTCTAAATTTTGCAGGCTTCTGTTATTATTGCTAAGCTGGTCATACAAAATGGCTTCTGATCACCCTAGAATGTTATTTTGCACTTAATATGCTGTTTCATTATACAGTCCAGATGCCCAAATGACTAGGTAGTTCCAGCATATCTCTTATTTAGCAGAAAACAATGCATATTGTCTGTAATGCCCCAACCAGTGGATAGAGCAGGCTAGGGGTTGACACTAATCCATTGGATTTGACTGTCTTTCATACATTTAAAAAATTGAATGGTTCAGAGCCACAGATTTTAATGACAGACAATTTAACTCCATATATAGGCACCTCGATATGCTTTTCAAATTGGTATCCACTAATGGATAATCTTAAAACAGAAAAAAGTTTGTGTTAAAAGAAATATGTGGCCTGTGGCCCTCCACTGCTGAAGCATCTGGCTGTCATGATCCTCTGGCTTCAGTACACAGAGTCACTGACCAAAAACAGGGGAGTTCAGACTTCATGAGCCACAAGTTCCAGGATAGGGACTCAAGTACTAAAGGCCAAGGACAACCAGGCACATTGCATTTACAAAAAGGCGGTCAGCAATAGTATCTTACCATTTTTCCTCCCACAACAATTCCTTTTAAACCTCAAGAATGCCTGGAATTCTGAAACTATTACAGGTATAAAAATTAACATGTAAAATTCAGAGCATACGAACCAACAATTTTAAAGTTTAAATCCAATTATTTTTGGGTATCTTTTACTTCAATCATACCACCACTTAAGCTCTTCTGCATAGCACAGTTCCAATTCTGTAGGGCGTGTCATGATATGCTGTGAAGTATTTTACTTTTTTTTTTATGAACATGCGTCCATTTGTCAATATAAATAGAAAAAAAAAATACACTAAACAATTCACAGAACTTTCATAAATAATAAATCACAGGTACCCATAATATTTTAAACACAATCACATTAAGTCTTTTTCTCTAAATTTGAGATATCAATATTTAAGACAAGCTTAGCAACCTGTGACTTTTCTGATGGCATAAAAAAAAAAATCCCAAAATGACAGGTGCTCTTACTTGTAATTCAACCAATCAGAAATCCACAGGTTGCAAAAGAATCAGAGCAATCTTGCACAGACCCGTAAATCAGCTTTACAAAGATTGATTGTGTTGGTTTGGCAGATGTTACCTTTTTGATAGAAGGCTATTTCTGAAATATATAAAGATTAACATATTTAAATTAACATTTCCTAATAAACAAATCTGTTTAGATACTTTTTTTTTTTTTTTATACATTGTTAAACAGTGTTGTTGTGCATTGCCATGGTCATTATGTTAACATAAAAACATAAATCTCAAATCGAATAAGACTAGGACAATAACTTGTTCATCTCCATTTCCTTGGGGTTAACTTCAGTTTTGTAGGAAATCAGTAAATCATATTGAGGAAAAAAAAAATTCCAAGATGTTTTTCATTTATACACTGTTAAACTGGAACAGTCTCCACTACAGGGGATTTCATGCAATCCTCATGAAGTTTATTTGTCTCGGAGAGTGCTATGGCATTATCATTAAGTTCAGGTACATGGTGACCATTACCATTTAAATTTGATACATATCCTTCAGATGAAGGGCTTTTTAAATATGAGCAGAACCCTACTGGTGGGAGACTTGACCGATGTTCAGCGTACAAAGGATTGCAGTGACCATTGTCGTTTTCTGAAGCGGCCCGGCAAACTATCACTGAGGGACTTGATGACGTATAATGACTATTTGTGTATTCTTCAACCGACTGGCTTGAATAGTCAACATATTTGTACTGCTCTGGTCTCATGTTGTAAGGCACCGTATTTGTAGCCCCATTTTTCAGCGAGTCCCGATCAGAGTAGACTTCTGTGAGCTGGCTTGTGGCAGCAGAATTATTATTGTCTATTTGATAATACAGGGTTGAGGGGTTAGTATAATAGGGAGAATTTTTTAAATGGTTTTCATGCAAAGCATTGGCATCAGAATAGCAGAAGACTGAAGATACAGGTAGATTGTCATCATGGGGTACAATTGCATCATTAAAGTCATCCGATTTGTCACAGTCTTCATCATCGTCCTCAGCGTCATTTTCTTCGGACTCACTTGGAGCTAAACTTTGAGTGCTGGAATCCGTTGCTTCACTGCAGTAGCTGCTTCCATCTTCCTCCTCATCATCCTCTTCCTCCTCTTCCTCACCACTACAGTCTAACTCATCAGAATTCTGAAAGTGCATCATGGCAGACTGAGGGTCACTTTCAACCTCAAAGTTCTGTGCAACCGAATACTCTATGGGGTGGCCTGACTGGACCATTGAATTGGCAAGTGTACCAACTTCTGCAGGGCAACCATTAGTTGCAGAGAGCTGTTGTTCTCTATTCTTTTCCAGTTCAAGCTTCATGATTGTGTGCAAAAAATGTGTCCGTACTCGGATTGGGTTAAACTCAATCCGGCCAGCGGTATTGCTACATCCTTCCTTAGAACATCCACATGGAAAAGACATACGATCCACCTAGTGGGGAAAGATACAAAAAAGGTTTAAAAATATGAAGAGAGACAATAAAAAAAAGAAAGATAAAAGATAGAGATATCCAACAAGACCAAAACCATATTCATGCATCCAGCTCTCTTAGAATAGGATTATACATAGGATACAGACGATTGGACAAAGAGCAAAAGAAGTGCAGACTATTGGCCTGGTCCACTTGCAGTTCATCCAAGTGTACCGAAAAAAAAATTAATGCAGTTTACAAATCCTTAGCCATGGTGACTGCACACGCTTTCTCTCATTTCCAGCCTACTTATTTTCCCCTAGTGATCCTGCCAATAACCCTTCCTATCTTAGGATGTCAAAACTCACAGTACTGTATCCATCCTGAAACAGCTTGTTGCCTTAAGGAGGATGTGTGTTATGTGTGTTAGGACTAGAGAACACACCCCCCTCTCATTTCCAGCCTCTCAGATGTACTTTATGGGTGGATAATAGTGCTTATAGAAAATATTACAGCATGTAGAGGACATTTTGAGCTCCTTGGATTTCTGGCAAAATCAAAAGATATTATTTTAATCCATCTAACAGATATAACAGAATTCTTAAATGGTGCATTCAACAGACCAAAAGGTAATAAAAAAAAAAAAAAAAAAAAAAAAAGGATGGCAAGAGTTTAACTTCTTCCAGTCCATACCTTTTTGTTTACATGCAACATCCGATCTTTTTTGCTATAAAATATACTTAGAACCCTGAAGCATTATGCTGTATATATTTTTTTTAAAGCAGAGGCCCTAGAGAATAAATTGGTAGTTTTTTTTTTTATGTCACTCGTATTTGCACAGCTGTTTTTCTTTTCCAATAATTTTTATTGAAAATGTATATATCAAATTCCAAGACAAAAGATTGCTTACAAAGGATAGGTATTTCAGTATGCCAAAAGATACATCAAGGTACTAAAATTATAGACATACCGTCTCTCTCTCTCTCTCTCTCTCTCAGAGAGAATCGGTATATGTATTGTGATAAACTACAAGAATGATGAATAAAAAAAAGAAGAAGAGTTGGCATAGTCTAGGGTCCCTGTCGCTCCTTTAGACTCCATGGAGGAGGTATAGGAGAGAACCACAACTGCTTGGCTGTGTGGTTAATATCATTAAGGGCATGCGATATAAGATGAGTGGCGGAAAAGGGACGAAGCAAGAAATCTAGGTCGTAATTGGGACCATACAACTCACTGGTCACTCAAAAAAGGAGAGGAAAGAAAAGCCAGTTAATAAAAGAAACAAAGAAGGGGGAAGAAAAAAGGAGAAAGGAGGGCAGGATAAAAAAGGGAGATGTGCACTCCTGACAATCCAGGCATAACCGGGTACTGATGCCTCATAAGGCTTCAGACAGATATTTAATCCAAGGTTCCCAGACTTTAATCAAAAATAGCCTGCTTATAAAGTAATATCACTGAAAGCCGTTCATTAATCATGATCCACGACAACTTAGTTTTCACCAAATCGAAGGGGATCGTGGGCGCCTTCCAAGATCTAGCTACTGCTATCCTGGATGCTGTAAAGATGAAGGATACAAGTTTCCTTATGTGTCCAAGCACTCCCTCCACTGGGCGTTCCAGTAGCACCTGCTGTGGTGATTTAATCAAGTTCACCTGGGTTAGTGAATAAATAAAATTATAGATGCATATCCAAAAATCGCCTGACTTTTGGACATGTCCACCATATGTGGTACACTGCCTTCCATGCCACATCCCCGATAACATAAGGAGAACATAAGGAGAAAGTACCTGGGACACATGCCGCCACTTTCACTGGAACCATGTACCATCATAGCAAAACTTTGTAGTTTGCTTTAACTTAATGAAGTATTAATGTATTATTTTGGAGGCATATTGTGCCATTTTAAACCATTTGTCAACTTCAAACATTTCCTCTACATCTTGTTCCCACTTATTCATATAAAACAATTTTTCCGACTTAGAGGTCGAAATGCTGAAGAAGATTTGAGATATGGCCGGTAGGCTTATGGAAAGACCTACATTAGATATACCATTGAGGTGGAAGTAGTTAGATAATTTGTACGCTGTAGGGTCATCAAATGATGCACAATCTGAGAGTAGTGATACATTTCAGAGTTAGGAAGATGGTATTTTTTCAGTAGGATTTGTTTCAATAAGATACCCTTATGATCGCATACATCAGCAATACGTATCAGGCCCTTGTTTGTCCACCATGCAAAACACTTGGGGATTGAGACCTGCAGTGAAGTCAGGATTACAAGTCAAGGGAGCGCGAAAGGATTTAAATTAATATGGTTTCAATCTGTCCCAAAGGCTCAGGGAAAAGTATAGTGTGGGACATATTACAATTGGTCTCTCGCTCGTCTGCAGCCACATCTCTCCATCCCACCAAACCGATTAGTAACATGATTACATTTTCATCCATAAAGGTTGCGATGTCAAGGAATGGTAGCGAATGAGTTGTGCTAATTATGCAGCATAAAAAAGGTATTTGGCCAAGTTCGGCACTCCCAGGCCGCCAACATGTCATGCTTTAAAATTGCGCACACCCATGCAATGGTGACATACTACGTACTTTTTTCTATGCATAGGCGATGTTTTAAAAGCCTTTACAGGTTATCACTTTAGATTTACAGAGGAGGTCTGGTCATAGAACTACTGCCCATGATCTGACATTTGTGGTGATACCTCACGTGTGGGACGATCGCTGATAGCGTGCGTGCGGGACCAATACACACGGTTGCCTTTGCACAGGAGGATGGGGACACTTACAATTTTAATTAATTTTTATTTATTTTTTTACACTATTGCTTTAAAAAATAAATAAAAATTTTGATCACTTTTATTGCCGTCACAAGGAATGTAAAAATCCTTGTGAGCGCAAAAGCCATGTGACAGGTACTCTTTATGGAGAGATATGGGGGTTGTAAGACCCCAAATCCATCCACTGCCCTTAAAAGCATTCAAAACACCAAGATCTGTATTTTTAAATGCTTTTGATATTTAAAGGTCGCCATTGACATATGGGTAAACCAATAGTGTCTTGTCATTGCTTCCGAGTTACTATAACGGAAAGCCGATCAAAGCCCATCCCCAGTTTTGTTCATATGTCTGCCATCTGGTCAGGTGGATGAGCCTGAGCAAGCCATGGGGGGGGGGGATGGGGACGTAGTACCCTCCCGCTGCTTGTAAAAGCATTTTAGGGGCTAGTTAGCTACTAGGATTGCTTTTACAAGAGAGCCGGCTCCAACAAAAATAAAAATGGTACCGGGGTGATGTCAACCACAGAAAGTCCAGCGACATACAGGTACGTTGTTGGACTGGAAGTGATTACAGTGGTTGTAAAGGGTAAAGGTTTTTTACCTTCATGCTTTAGGGTAAAAAAACCTTCAGTGTGCAGTCCCCCCCCCCCCCCAAATACTTACCCAAACCCCATCTCAATCCAGTGATGGGCATAAGAGAAGCGGCTCTCCCGGATCTCTGAGAAAAGATATACCTGTGCTCAAATCCCAATAGCTTGTACATAGGGTTGAGCGAACCCGTACCGGACTTTTGCGTTTTTGGTACCCGGACACGAAGCCCAACAATTTACTGTATGTTAGGGTTCGGTAATGTAATGGCGCATTTTAAAAAGCTGCAGGGCAGCCAATCAACATTTGGTTTAACTTGTGTGCCCTTAGAAGCCATCACAGCCATGCCTACTAATGACATGACTGTGATTGGCCAGTGCAGCATGTGACCCAGCCTCTATATAAGCTAGAGGCACATAGCACAGCACGTCACTCTGCTTTAGATAGTGTAGGGAAAGGTTGCTGCTGCTTTGAGGGAGAAAAATTAGATAGGAGTCCTGATTCAGAAATCAAATTACTCAGCGATCTACCTTGCTTTTGTTGTGTGGGTGCAGTGCACAATCTTTTTATCCTTCCCTGAGCCCAGTGCCAGATAAAAGATAACTTTTATCCGTCAGTTAGGTTGGCGTCGGCGGGCATTTTATGCAAGCTCAGTGCACCAGCACTGCATATGTTACTGTGAGATACACACTTTAGATACTGCTCTCCTATTCCAAAAAATAATTTAGGGCAAAAAAAAATTTTGGTGCGTTTTCTGCATATCTGTACGTGTGAGATACACTCTTTAGATGCGGTTGCTCTATTCTGCTATTCAAAAAACACCCATTTAGGGCAAGATCCTAAATTTCAGAAATATGAGGAGAACGTCAAATAAGGGACATGGCCCCAGTCGTGGTGGTGCTGCTGGTGGAGCTCCTTTTGCAGGGAGAGGACGTGTTCGATCTGTGCCAGCTACACGCACAAGTGAAACACCTTCCTCAGGTGCGAGTAGGCGACAGAGCCTGCAGTGATATTTGGTCGGGCCTTATGCGGCTCTACGAATGTTTAGGCCAGGACAAGTACAGGCGATAGTAGATTGGGTTGCTGACAGTGCCTCCAGTTCCTTCACATTGTCTCCCACCCAGTCTCCTGCTGAAAGATTGACATCGGCTGCAGGTGCCAACTCCTATCAGTCTTTCACCTCACCCCCTTGCAAATTAGCCAAGCAGTCTGAGCCCCAAGTCATGCAGCAGTCTCTTATGCTTTTTGATGACTATTAGCAGGGTTTCCCAGGGCCATCCACCTAGCCCTGCCCCAGAAGTTGAAGAGATTGAGTGCTTAGATGCCCAACCACTTATGTTTCAAGATGAGTACATGGGAGGATCATCGCAGCACGTCTTGGATGATGAAGAAACACAGGTGCCAACTGCTGCTGCTTTCGCAATTGTGCAGACTGAAAAGGAGGGCAGGGGTGAAGACTGGGTGGAAGATGATGTGGACGACGATGAGTTCCTCGACCCCACATGGAATCAACGTGATGCAGGTGACCTGTGTAGTTCGGAGGAAGAGGCGGTGGTCGCACAGAGCCACCAGCACAGCAGAAGAGGGAGCAGGGTGCAAAAGCAGAGCGTCCGTCCCCTTGACAGTACGCCTGCTACTGCCCAACGCAGCAAGGGACCGAGCACACCAAAGCCAGGTCCAAGGAGTTCCCTAGCGTGGCAGTTCTTCAGACAATGTGCTGATGACAAGACACGAGTGGTTTGGACGCTGTGCAATCAGAGCCTGAAGCGAGGCATAAACGTTCTCAACCTGAGCACAACCTGCATGACCAGGCATCTAAGTGCAAAGCACGAGCTGCAGTGGAGTAGACACCTCAAAAACCAAGAAAGGTCTCTGGCTCCTCCGGCTTCCTCTTCTGCTGCAGTTTCGGCCTCTTCATCCACCTCTGTAGTGACAGTGGCACCTGCCACCCCGCAAACAGAGGATCTGCCGGCAACACTACCACCTGGGTCACCAACCATCTCCACAATTTCCCATGGAAGCGTTCAGCTCTATCTGCCAAACACTGGAGCGGAAGAGGACGTTCCCCCCCCCCCCCTACTACCCACCCGCAATCCCTGGCCCTGAATGCCAGCATTTCAAAATTCCTGGCCTTTGAAATGCTGTCATTCTGTCTGGTGGAGACGCAGAGTTTTAAAAGCCTGATGGCATTGGCTGTTCCACAGTACGTCGTGCCCAGCCGCCACTACTTTTCCAGGCAAGCCATCCCTTCCCTGCACAACCAAGTGGGTGACAAAATCAGGTGTGCACTGCACAACGCCATCTGTGGCAAGGTCCACCTAACTACAGATACATGGACCAGTAAGCACGGTCAGGGACGTTCTATCTCCCTAACAGCACACTGGGTAAATGCAGTGGCGGCTGGGCCTGAGGCGGATAGCAGTTTGGCGCATGTCCTTCCACCACCGAGGATTGCAGGGCGCTTCAGTTTGCCTCCTGTTGCCAACTCCTCCTACTCTGCTTCCTCATTCTCTACCGCCTCCTCATCCGGTCAGCCTAACACCTTCCCCACCAACTTCAGCACAGCCAGGAGTAAATGACAGCAGGCAGTTTTAAAACTTTCCTGTTTGGGGGAAAAACCCCACACCGCGCAGGAGTTGTGGAGGGACATGGAACAACAGACCGATGAGTGGTTGGTGGCAGTGAGCCTCAAGCCCAGCCTGGTGGTGTACGATAATGGGCAAAATCTCGTAGCAGCTCTGGGCCTAGCCGGTTTGACGCCCATCCCTTGCCTGGGGCATGTGCTGAATTTGGTGGCGCAGAGGTTCCTTAAAAAACTACCCCGATATGCCAGAGCTGCTGCAGAAAGTGCGGGCCGTCTGTGCGCACTTTCGGCGTTCTCACCCTGCTGATGCTCGCCTGTCAGCGCTGCAACGTAACTTTGACCTTCCCAATCACCGCCTCAAATGTGACGTGCCCACAAGGTGGAACTCCACCTTGCACGTTCTGGCCAGACTGTGCGAGCAGTAGCAGGCAATAGAGGAGTTTCAGCTGCAGCATGCATGTGTGAGTCGCTCTGCGGAACAGCACCACTTCACCAATAACTGGGCCTCCATGCGAGACCTGTGTGCCTTGTTGCGCTGTTTCGAGTACTCCACCAAAATGGGCAGTGCCGATGACGCAGTTCTCAGCGTTACTATCCCAGTTCTATGCCTCCTTGAAAAAAACGCTTCGGGCGATGATGGAAGAGGATGTGGCACAGGAGGAGGAGGAGGAAGAGGAGGAAGAGGGATCATTTCCAAGGCTTTCAGGGCAGTCATTCACAAGTGGCTCCCTGCACCAACAAATGCCAGGTACACAATTGTCCAGCAAGGGCACAGTTCTGGAGGATGACGAGGTGGAGGATGAGGAGGAGGAGATGGAGGAGGAGGAGGAGGAACCATGTTCACAGCAGGGTGGCACCCAGACCAGCTCATGGCCATCACTGGTGCGTGGCTGGGGGGATACAGAGGACACAGACGATTCACCTCCCACAGATGACAGCTTTTCGTTGCCTCTGGGCAGCCTGGCACACATGAGTGATTACATGCTGCAGTGTCTCAGCAACGACCGCCAAGTTGCCCACATTCTAACTGGTGCTGATTACTGTGTGGCCACGCTGCTGGATCCCCGTTACAAGGACAACGTACCGTCCTTAATTCCCTCACTGGAGCGTGATCGTAAGATGCGCGTGTACAAGTGCACGCTGGTAGACGCGCTGCTGGTGGCATTCCCACCTGACAGCGGGGGCACAATGGAAGCACAAGGCGAAGGCAGAGGAGGAGGAAGAGGTCACCAACGCAGCCGGGGCACCGCCAGCACCTCAGAAGGCAGGGTTAGCATGGCTGAAATGTGTAAAAGCTTTGTCAGCATGCCACAACAACCAGCACCACCAGCTGATATGGAACGTCTTAGCAGGAGGCAGCATTTCACCAACATGGTGGAGCAGTATGTGTGCACATGCCTACATGTACTGAATGACGGGTCTGCCCCCTTCAACTTCTGGGTCTCCAAATTGGGCACATGGCCTGAGCCTGCCCTTAACGCCTTGGAGGTGCTGGCCTGCCCTGCAGCCAGTGTATTTAGCACGGTAGGGGGCGTTATCACAGACAAGCGCAGCCGCCTGTCCAGAGCCAATGTGGACAAGCTCACATTCATTAAAATGAAGCAGGCATGGATCCCACAGGACTTGTCCGTACCTTGTGCAGAATAGACATGTATACCGGCCTTACCCAGCCATTGTTGGATTTTTGATCTCTCACTTTTTTGGGGTGTACCCCAATTTAAAAAAACAAAACAAAAAAAACCCAGTGTTGGCTACCTCGTCCTCCTCCACCGCCGCTTCCACCTACACCTCAAACTCCATATGGACCTAGTCCTCCTAGGTCAAGATTATTATTTATTTTTATGTATTTTATGTTATTTTAAGTCATTTCCTCAACCATATTTGTTTGCAGAGCACTTGCCATGCTCTTAACATTTTGCTGCCATTTGCAGCCCTCTAGCCCTTTCCATTACTTTTTTAGAGCCAGTTTAGTCCTCAGAAGTTCGGGTCCCTATTGACTTCAATGGGGTTCGGGTCCGGGGTCAAGTTCGGGTCCCGAACTCAAACATTTTTTCGAAGTTTGGCCGAACCCGAACATCCAGGTGTCCACTCAACTCTACTTGTACATGTATTTAAACTATCAGGTGCTAAAGGGGTGTGACCACATGTTAACACTACAAATTCTGGATGGACCCTCCGCACACTGCTACACCCTTTCCAGCAAACTATGCAATGAAAAACATGGATATTTAGTTCACATATATTGCAATACAGGTTTAAGCAGCTGAACAACTGCATCAAAGTTATCCCTCTTAAGGCCAGTCCTACACTGCCTTGCCACTGCAAATGCTACGGTGGACACCATGCCAACATTGGCATATAGACCCAAGGTGGAGGAGAGCGATTAGGTTCAGATCTAGTCACTGCGTTACAAAAGAGAAAAGATATACTTGTGCTCAAATCCCAATAGCTTGTACATGTATTTAAAAAAGGAGAAGTCCAGCCTGAGCTCATTTGGCTGGGATTCTCCTATGGGTCACAGGAGTGCAATTCGTTTTGCACTCCAGTGACCCCTTTTCAGCAGAGAGCAGTCTCAAGCCCACTCTCTGCTGACGTCACCAAGATCAGTCCAGGTACTGCGTCATCCCAACTCTGGAAGTCTGGCTCCATTAGGTGCCTGGACTAGGAGGCATATCAGCCTCTCAGTGAGCTACTGAGAAGCTGGGACGGCCGCTCTCCACAGCTCAGCGAGCGTGGAGGAGCAGAGCAAGAGAGCTGCTGACTACAGGCAGCATCTCTCAGCTCGGGGAGGTGAGAGAACCGAGTCATCGGCAGCGGGGGACAGATGAAGCATCCACCTAGGCAAGTAGGATTATGGGATAAAAAAAAAAAAAGTAACCTATCAGATGCCCCATGTTGGCATGGTGTCCACCGTAGCATTTGTATTGGCAAGGCAGTGTAGGACTGGCCAGAAGTGTAATTACTTTGATGCAATTTGTCAGCTTAACCTCTTTCCGACCAACCGCTGTCATTATATCGCGGCAGGTCGGCTCTCTTGCGCAAACCGCCATAGATGTACGTCGGTCTGTGCAGAGAGGCTAGCGCGCGCCCCCACGCCGTTGGAGTGTGCCCGCGGGTCCCGCAAATTCGATGTCCATGGGCGACCCGCGGGCGCAGTGTACAGAAGCAGAACAGGGAACTGCCCATGTTAGCAAGGCGATTTCCACGTTCTGCCTAGTGACATGTCCGATCTTCTGTTCCCAGTCATCGGGAACTGCAATCTCTGTCATGTCCTAGGTAGCCCACCCCCCCTACAGTTAGAACACACCCAGGGAACACAGTTAACCCCTTGATTGCCCCCTAGTGCCCCACAGTTAACCCCTTCGCAGCCAGTGACATTTATACAGTAATCAGTGGCTCATTTTAGCTCCGATCACTGTATAAATGTCACTGGTCCTAAAAAAAGTGTCAGTGATTATTACTTTTGCCTTGTGTTACATTAAAATGTTTTTCTGGAATTACTTTAAGCAACCTGAAAACAGCTTGCATTTCCTGATAATATACACATGTTTGTAGCACCCTCTAGTGTGCTAGGTGTAGATAGTTTTGTAGTGTAGGTAAATTTTATTCTGGCTGAGAGCCAGACTCTGTTGAATCTAGGTCAGGGATGAGTGACTCAGGGAAGCTGGATGACTCCCCCCTACTTACTGGAACCTTGGAGAAGCTTCCAGAAGAATGGGTGGGAGGTTAAGAGGAGCTGATTGGAGTATTCAGGAAGGCCCCAGCCAATCTCCAGCAAGTGGGCTGGCACCTCTTAAATACTCTGGGTCATGCCAACAGGGAAGTCAGATGGAATATGGAGATGGAGTGACAAGGAGGCCGTCGGTGGCCCTTGGAGGGTGCCCCCTATACTGGGGGGGGTGGAGGTGACCTTGGGCCTGGGGCTCGGGTGCTGGAGGGATCCTCCAACACACACAGGAGTCCTGTCCTGGATGCACAGAAGCAAGGAGAGGAAAGCGGGCGAGAGTAAGCACGTTTCAGAAGATCTCCAGGGAGAAGTCAGCCGGGTAGCTAATGAGTTTTTGCTCAGTGCCTTGGACTTCATTTTGCATCACAACCACTTTTTGTTCAACGGTTCCCACTACCTCCAGGTACAGGGCATTGCGATGGGGACATCTTGTGCCCCATCGTACGCCAATCTGTAACCAGGGGGAGCGTAAACGTATGATCGGACAATCCGAGGACCTGGCCCACTTCATGAGCTACGTCAGCCTATGGTATAGGTATATTGACAACGTTTTGCTGGTGTGGGATAGGCCTTGTGACCAATTGAACCTATTCCTGACCCACCTCAATCAAAATGACTTTAACCTCATGTTCACAATGACCTTGAATGAGTCGTGTATTAATTTTTTGGACGTTACTATTCATAAGGATGCCATGGGTCATCTGAGCAGTAGCCTCTACAGAAAACAGACTGCAGGCAACTCTATTTTACACGCCAGCAGCTTCCATCCCAGGGCATTGATAGTATCCATCCCGTACAGCCAATATCTCAGGATACGTAGGAACTGTACAGATGAACACAACTTTAAAGAGGGAAGCAGATCTTTTGAGAGAAACACTATCTCTACGTGGTTACTCCAACACCTGCTTAAAAAAAGCATATAGGAGAGCAAATCGCCAAAACACGAAGCGACATACTCTACAATCCGGCACCTAAGTCTAGCAAAATCAACCCTATTTCCATTATAACAAGGTTCTCAAACCAACATGAGGCCATTAAGAGAATTACAAAGAGGTACTGGCATGTACTTACAATGGACCCCATCATTGGTCCATACGTAACTAAAAACCCATCTTTTACCTTCAAAAGGGCCAGATCCCTAAGGAACCTTTTGGTCTCAAGTGAGTTTAAAACATCTGGCAAACATTGTTCTTGCAAGTACCCAGGTACTCTAACCTGTGGAGGATGTAGGTATTGTCGCTTCATGAACACCTCTCGGAACATAGCGGTCACCATTGGGTAAGGTTATGTCCCCAAACACTATGCCAACTGCCAGACTGTGGGTGTGGTCTACTTCCTCCTATGTGAATGCTCTTGTTTTTACATAGGCAAGACCATACAGCAATTCTGGCAGAGAGCCTACCGCTACATCCTTTCCATGAAGGCCTGCAATCCTGACCTTCCACTTGGCAGGCATGTAACAGACTTTCATGATGGCCACTGTTCAAAAATATCATTTATCATCTTAGATTGCATTCGGGTCTGAGAGGAGGTGACATTAACAAATTATTACAATCTGAGCAAAAGGTGGATCGCGTCATTACCATCTTAGCCTTGCACAGCCTATGGGGGAAAGCTCCTGACGTGGGCGGGTTTTTCCCTCCCGATCGGAGCTCCTCCTAGCACGTGATTGGCCCGTGGGACGTTCGTGCACGCCAATGTGCGATTGTACGTGGGAGGAGAGGGGTATAACTAGGCTGCCTACACACAGTCTTTTTTATCTCCATGGGATCACGCCACATTGCTTAGGGATTCTGTCCCTTGCTGTCCTATACTCAGGTAATTTTGCTATCAGCTGCCCCTGCTCTGGACAACACCCAGGGTGGTTACTGGATATTCTTCCCTGTTTTTTTATACAATCTTTCTATTTTTTGAATGCAGATTTACTGGCGTGCCCCTATAACTGACCACCATTTTGGCGCAGCACCCCTTTTTGGTCATCTCCTTCTTGGCCCATCTCGGACCTGCGTTTTCAGTTGCACTTGGCGTATTATCCTCAACTTCCGGGACTGACACCCTCTGGCTGACTCTGGTTCAAAACCACACGTACCATCACCATCCACACCATTCACCTGTGGTATGTAACCCTTGGATTTTATATACATGCTCTCCTCATATTATGCTCAGTGCCATTTAGTTTTTAACATATCTCAATCTTTTTAGATTTGGGTGCATCCGCCCCTGATGAGTGTGCAAACACGAAACGCGTCAGCCAATTTTAGGATGCCAATGTTTTCCCACATGGGTAATTTCAGGATGCCAACGCATTTTTACGTCACCCCTACGATCCATCCACTGATTGACAAGCATATATGAATTTCAATTTTTATTGCATGTTATTATATTTGCACTGTGCCATTTTAGGGATTTATGTGTGTGCATTTTTGTATCTATGGGAGCGGTTCATTCCTTTCATACCGTTATGTATTGTTGATCGATATCATTGTTTATCCTTGATGTCCATTGTTTCATTTGTAATGCCATGTGTCATCAGTTTCCAAAAGTTGATATTAATATGTGCCCTCAATGTCCATTACAATTGTGTTCTTATGTACAGCCCCATTGACTCAGACAGTACACCACATTTCTTCATGTTAATAAACATGTTTCCTTTACCTTACGCCTACCTTGTTTTGAACCTCATTTAAAGTCCCAAACTCCCTTCCTGCATGATTTTCCACCAGAATGCCACCAAACCTCCAGGATTGAATGGTTCTATATTCTATAGGCCATTCCTGGAGGGTTTTTCATCGGGTGGCTCAGAGTGGGAACCCGACTAATTCTCATACATTTATGATGTACATATTTCTGTTCACCTTACAGTATATATGTGCAATCTGTTTTACTGTAAATTCCATAATTTTCCATAATGGAATATTCTTTTTCTTTTTCCTCTCCACCTCCTGGCAGCCCTTGGGCTGGGAGATGACTGGGGAAATAAAGTCAATTCCTCTTATAGGAGGTGTATGTGTGTATATATAATCAATATGTCTGAATTCTATGATATTCACTGCATCTCTGCATATCTGTGTAACATAGGGAGACCTTCTCCTTTTCTTTCACTCTGTGTCTAATGATTTCTACCCTGGCCTTTTTCTGCCGTTTATTCTTTTTGTTGATCTATTTTTGTTTAAGAGCATCCGCTTTTATGTTTTACCATGCAGAACACTATTTAGTGTAATTATCCCCCATAATAAGCACGACAGCTGTATTGATTACCAATCAGCAATATAGTCTTAGTATCCCTCGCTTCCCATTGTGGACCATTGGGGTTTTTGTGCCATCTCCCTCCCCGCCCTACACTGCTTCACTCGGTGCAGGTAGGGCCGTTGTGTCTAGCGACACATTCGGCCCTCTCTTTGGGCTTGGTAATGCAGCCATGGTTTCCATGGTTGCGGCCATAGCCATTCCTGCGTCGCGAGACCTTGACGCGTGACATCACTTCTCCGCGCTGTCCCCCGTTGCTTCCTCACGGGGATACGACGCATGCACACTCGGAGGTCCTCCTTAGGGAGAGCATCTGTCTTTTCCATGGCAATCTGGACTATGCCTGGAGAGGTGAATGCGTGCGCCGCTGAACTCGGGGGGCGTTACCTTGTTTCGCCCCTGTGTAATCTCCGCCCCACTCACCTGGCTTTCATTTCCACTAGGTAAGCACTATATAAAAGAGATAACCATTCACCAACGCCTCACTCCTGTCAGCAGTGAGCCACACTAAGCATGTTGTCCGGCACAGCCTGGTAAGCTATTCGTTTATGCTATTGCGATCCCATGGATGTTAAGGATCTTTTGAATCCTTCATATTTTTTTTTCTTTTTTTGCGATCTTTTGTCGCAGAATTTCAAGATTCTTATAGGCTACCGATACTTCAGGCTTTGGGTTTACTGCTCCTGGCAAATAATTTGTTATATTCAGGTAGGTTATACTCCTGGATCTTTGGGAAGTCTGGATCTATGCTAGATCTAGCAGGTTCTTTTCCCCCCCTTTTTTCCTTGGATCCTGTGTACCCTCCCTGTTTGAATTTTTATAATTTTGTTTTTATAGGATCACAATTGGTATCTTTGCCATTTAAGATTCAAGAATTCTGGTAATAGTTGGCACAGCACTTTCATTCCTATAGTGTGGCTCAGGAGGGACGGTGAGACTATCTCAGGTAGGCATTTTGGTTTCCCATTTCCACAGTGCTCTTCTGAATACAGTATTTAAAATTAGTCTTATACTCACCATTTCTTATATTCAGGCACTTGAGTGGCTTTTGGGCTGGTCCTGTTTATATAGGCAGCCCTTTGTCTATGGAGGTCCTTGGACGCTCCCTACGAACCTGTATTGGCTGGGATATATATCATCTGGGTTGGGGTGACAGCCCCTTTCTGGTCCTGGTTGGAAGCGAGAGTATAGCCCTGATCGGCTATTTAATCCAAGTTTCTATAGATTTTTAAACAATATAAAATTGCTACTGATGCTTGAAGAATACACACATTTTTGCGCTTACGGTTAGTAATATAAGAACCTCCATATTTGTCTATATATATGGTTATCTATGCATGATGAACATTATAGCTGGTATGCCTTTATAATTTTTGTTTCTGCTTTTCTTTTTTGTAGACAGCGTTGGTTTTTATGTATTGTCACTATTTTCAACGGTTATCTGTAATTTGCACTAATTTCCCATTGGTGCCTACATCTACTTTGATATGTCATGCCATTTAGTAACAACTGTTCATGGTCTTTTTTCAATAAAATATCTATAAAGTTCCTTTTGGTAGTTCTATCTATATGAGGTTAAACAGTCACCCAAACTAAAGTCCCACCAGAGCAACCACACTTTTAGGAGTGAACCTTTCTATGGTAGCTGCCGAGTGTGCAGTCTGGGAGGACTGTGGAGAAGTAGTTAGGTGGGCTAGTGAAAGGGGCAGTGCCTAAAGAGGTGGTGCTGGGATCAGTAGCCACAGGGAAGATAGCTGGACACTGTAATAGCTATACAACCCAAGGGGCCGGGATCCCTGCTTGTAAAGGGCTTTTGTTTCAAGATCTGACTGTTGCTTTTTTTTGTCAGATTAACCAGTGTGCCAGCTAGGACTTCTGCAGGCAAGTGTGCTGGAGGAAGCAATGGACTGTATCCTGACTGTACATAGGAAAGTTGTCCCTGAATAGTTGTTCCAAGTCAAGTGGGCGTCCCATAATATCCCTATCCAAGTTTTATCCCCTCAAAAATACATAAACAAGCACTGGACTTTTTCTCGACTCTGGGAGCATGTGAAGATTTGGTGTACCTGACTGTACAGGGTGGGGGATCCCTATTCACCATCTGCTCCTACTTGGGGTGCACTACATGTTCAAAATGAAAAAAAAAAAAAAAACACTAGTTTTTCCTGTAGGGAATTTCATTTGTGCGATTTCGTAGAGCCCTATATTAGAATGGTGGCTCACCTGACATTTGATGCCTGCAAGGCTGCATGTGCAAGTTTCCGGGTCACAAAATATTCTGCAGTCACAGCCACAGTCTTCTCTGGACAGCCGTATGGCTCGCAGCTCATGTTTCTCTTCCACATCAATCTTCTTCACACCTGATGCCCGCAACAAGGCTCGCCGCTTCTTTGTTGGCAGAGGTTGTAGAAAGAAATATTCATCTACTTCTGTGTTATCCAAGTCAATGTCATCATCTGAAATATCATCCAGTGTGAGAATGTTGGCTTCATCAGACTCTATTGTGCCATTCTTTGTAATCTGAAATCAGAAATGGATAGACTGGTCAAGAGATTATGTTGCATGTTATTGTACAGCCTCACATATGACTCTAGGGGGGAAAAAAAAATAAGGATTTCCCCCTCATTTCCTTGGTGGTGTCCTCACGCAACATAATGCCATGATTTTCTCAAGAACTTCTCCTACTCACAGTCATCCTCTAGGAGGCGTATAATCTCATTAAAGAATTTGTCTGAGCACAATTATAAATAATTCAGGTGTTGTTGCCTCATTAAAAGGTTTAGCACATAGGGGTTGGTACCAGCTAGACGGCTGACACCTACGCCCTAGCAGAGCACTACCAATATAACCTTACAGCGGTACCTGATTCTTCATGAGAGGTTACCACCAACTAGATCCACTTTAGAACAGCTTTCAATTGTTTTTATGGCCAGTGATGTTTCTTTTTCCTCCTTTTCCCCTATTTTAGACTTGGCCTAACAGTCCTTAATAGCTGGTCATTGGTAACGACCGATCTGATCTTACCACCTATGCCTTGCTATGCTCTAGTTGGTTCATCCCTCCCGGGTGTCATAAGTTTGTCATGGATATACTGGGGTGGTTAACCTTTATCATACTAATCACACCTATGACCTCCCTTATTCACTTCCCTGCCTCACCCCTCCCTGTTTCCCTCTGCCCCTTTTTCCCCCCATCTTTTCTATCTCCCCCCTCCACCTTTCCCTTCCCCCCCCAACCCCTTCTTTCCCCTCCCCCTCCCACCTTCCCCCTCCCACCTTTCCCTTCCACGCCCAACCCCTTCTTTCCCCTCCCCCCCCACCTTTCCCTTCCACGCCCAACCCCTTCTTTCCCCTCCCCCATCACCCCCTCCTCACCTCTTTTTCCCCCTCTTCTTTCCCCTCCCTCCCATTCCTTTCTTTCCCTTCCCCCCGGTTACCTCCCTCTTTCCCTTTCCCCCCCCCCTTTTCCTGAAACCTCCCACTCTTCCCCTGGCGTGTCAGCTAGATTTTGGACCCACACCCAAAAATAGTATATTATATATTTTTCTATAATTTTACAGTCCATCCATCAAACATTGCCTCCCGTGTTCGACCCGGGGGAGACACCCATCTCAGGGCGTCTCTGCCGTCTGACGCCCCAATTGGGCCCCCACTTAGTGAATCACGCAGACCACTAAATACTCCAAAATTTAATGTTGTAAAAAGGTAGCTAGCTACAATACTGTATTTAAACAGCTCTTTGACAATGTACTGAAGAAGCGACATTGGTCGCGAAACCTGTAGAGGACAATGCCTGAACCTGCATCTGTGTGTTCCCATAACCAGTGGGGCTCCATACTTTTAAAATGTCTGTCATGAAATTTACTACAATACCAATAATTATATCTTCTATGTCATTTTTTTCAATAAATGTATAATCTTTTAATCAATTTGCATAATTTCTGGGTACCGAGATAGTCCTTAACATCACTGGCGTCATTGGGCAATGATTTTGGAGTAGCCCTTGACAATCCCTTCCCACAATTATAAATAGTAATAGTATAATAATTAAAAATGAACCCTATGCAGTACATCTCTCCAATACACACACACACACACACACACACACACTTTTCCCCATAACATCCTGTGCACTCTGCTGCATGTAAATCCCAAGCAGTGTTATAAGCCCTACTCAAGTTCTCTCCTAATGGAATATAAAAACCCCCTGTTATGAAGATAAGGACAGGAGAGTGACAGGTGTTCTGTAGTCCAGCAAAGAGAACTTGGCATGCTTGACAATACTGCTTGGCATTTCATGACAGAATGTGTTGCGAACTGTATAGGAGCTTATTGTTTTTGGCTTTGCCCAGACATAAGCCATCATTTAAGGCCACCGATTTAGCATTTCAGGGTCTCGCCTTATCAGGAATCTTAGAAGAGTATGGGGGATGAATGCGAGGCAATTATGACTCTACAAAAGATACCACCCCATATAAAACAAACAATTACCGGTACCTAATGAGAACAAAAATGGGGTGGGACTTTACATGTACCTTGCAGGGTCTAATAAATACTCATGTGTATTTATTAGACCCGACAAGGTACTGTACAAGTAAAGTTCCACCCCATTTTTGTTCTCAGTCGGTAATTATCAAGAATCTTATCAGCTCCTAAATGATAAATACTTCCCTGCACCATCCCCCTATAAATTTAGTTTAAGGGAAGTCACAGATGGAGGTAGGGGTACAGCCCATTATGTTTCGCCTAAGGCCTCATTCACATGGGGTGCATTAAATTATTCACCTGTGCAAGGGCCGTGTTTACCCACACAGGGATGCACAGGTGGTGTGTGCAAGCAGTCCCATTGAGGTCAGTTGGGTCACAGTGGCCACTGCTCTGAATTTGACATCCATGACGGTGCATGGCCCAGAACTCAGTGTCAACAGCGGTGGTGTCCCTGTGGTTGTTGCATCAATTGACCTCAATGGGACTGTATGTGAGTGTAAAAAGCCCTTGCGCGTGCATTTGCTGTAGTAAATTTTATTTCAACAAGGCTTAAAGAGGAGCTTCAGGCTCCCCCCAAACATTTTTTTTTTTTAAAAAGTCAGCTGTGTCCTCACCCGAGCCGACTCTTCGATTGGCTGCTGACGTTGCCACCTCGACTCTACCGCTGATTTCCTACTGCACATGCGCGAAGCACACGGTGCTCTGAATGGGCTGCAGTCCCGTTGCCCCCCCCAAAAGTTGCCAAATGTGGCAGTGGAGGGGGGGGGGGGGGAAGGGAGATAGACTAGCGGAGCTTCGCCTTTTGGGTGAAGCTCCGCTTTAAGCAGTTACACTAAAGCAGAAGAAAAAACAAGAAATAACTTAACTCTGAATAGCCTGCAAGTCTAGGTCCAATACCTTCGATATTATACACAGTACTGTGCAATAGACATGTGCACTGCCGAAAAATTGTTTAATTCGTTTTTTTTCCCCTGAAATTAGAAAATTCGGAAATCCAAAAAAGAAAAAGGAAAATCCTAAAATTCGAAAGAATGAAAATCCAAAATAATGACTAATAATAACTATTATAGGTGTTGGAATTTCCTTTCAAATTTGGCTGTTGGTGAACGTAACAAATACAAAAATGTATATGAAGTTACGAAATAACTAATACGTTTTTATTATTATTATTGTTGTTATTTTTTACTATTAATAATTTGTTACATTCCATTCGTTTTGATACGGCATTTGTTACTACGGATAATTCGGAACTTCGGATAAATTTGTATTGGTTACAATCACCAGCAGCCAAATTTGAAAGGAAATTCCAATACCTATAATTTAATTGTTCGTAATAGTTAAAGGGGTTGTAAAGGTTCGTTTTTTATTTTCGAAATAGGTTATTTAAGCTAGTGCATTGTTGGTTCACTTACCTTTTCCTTCGATTTCCCTTCTAAATATTTTTTTTCTTTGTTTTCTTTGTCTGAATTTCTCACTTCCTGTTCCTCCTCAGTAAGCTGTTCAGTAAGCTGACTCAGATGATGGTGTGAAGTTTAGTGAGGAGAAATAGGAAGTGAGAAATTCAGACAAGGAAAAAAAACATTTAGAAGGCAAATCAAAGGAAAAGGTAAGTGAACCAACAATGCACTAGCTTAAAGGAACCCATTTAGAAAATAAAAAACAAACCTTTACAACCCCTTTAAGTTATTAGTTATTTCAGATTTTCAAATTTTCATATATATATATATACACACACACACACACATATATATATATATATATATTCATAAAAATATTCATTTTCTGAATTTCCGAATATTCTAAAAAAAAAAAAAAAAAAAACACAACAACTCGGAAAATTAGAAGATTTCCGAATGAGCAAATTTGTCTAAAATTAGTTAAACGTATTTCGGAACTAAGCAAATTGCACATGTCTACTGCGCAAAGCTTTTAGGCAGCTGTGAAAAAAATAAGTGTTTATTTCTATCAATTAACAAAATGGAAAGTAAATGAACAGAAGATAAATCAAAATTTGCTGCGACTACCCTTTGGCTTCAAACCGGCAATCAGTTCAGTGCTTCTGCACACAGTTTTTAAAGGAACTTGGCAGATAGGTTGTTCCAAACATCTTGGAGAACTAGCAACAGCTCTTTTGTGGATGTAGGCTGTCTCGAATCAGTCTGCTCTTCATGCAATGCCACACATACTGGAAGTTGAGATCAGGGCTCTGTGGGGGCCAAACCATCACTTCCAGGTCCCCTTGTTCTTTACTCTGAAAATGGTTCTTAATGACATTGGCTGTATGTTTGGGGTCATTGTCCTTCTGCATAATAAATTTGGGGCCAATCACACTCTTCTCTGATGGTATGACATGGAGAAGTATCTGCCTGCATTTCTCAGCATTGAGTACACCATTGATCCTGACCAAATCTCCAAATCCATTTGCAGACATGCAACCCCAAACTTGCAAGGAACCTCCAACATGCTTTACTGTTGCCTGCAGACACCATATTATACCGCTTTCCAGCCCTTCGGTGAACAAACTGCCACTTGCTAGAGCTAAATATTTTAAAATTTGACGCATTAGTCCAGAGCACCTGCTGCCATTTTTCTGCACCCCAGTTCCTATGTTTTCATGTATAGTTGAGTTGCTTAGCCTTGTTTCCACATCAGAGGTTTGGCTTTTGGTCACAATTCTTCCATAAAGACTACGTCTTGCCAGACTTCTCTGGACAGTACATGGGTGTACCTGGGTCCTACTGGTTTCTGCCAGTTCTGTGCTGATCGCACTGCTGTATGTTTTCCACTGTTGAAGGGAAGCATGATGCATCTTGCATCTACTGCATTAGGTTTCCTTGGCTGACCATTGGGTCTATGGTCCTCAGCATTGCCAGATTAACAGTGTCCTCAATGCTGAGAAATCCAGGAAGATGCTTATCCATCATGACCTGCCATTAGGGAGGTGTGTGATTAAAGAAAGAAACAAGAACAAGGAGACCTGGAAGTGTCTATAAAGTGGGGCATCTGTACTGTGTATAGAATCTGCTTCAGCAAAACTGACATTTATAAAGAAATAAAAATGACATTTAAAATTACGGGCACTACAATACCATCGCCACCCCCAATCCCAAAGGGCCTGGTATGGATTTTAAAGGGGAATCCCACGGCCAAAAAAAACAAAAAGATCCATACCAGACCCTTATCCGAGCATGCAGCCTGGCAGGCCAGGAAAAGAGGGAGGGGAGAGTGAGCGCACCCCCCCCCCTGAACTATACCAAGCCATATGCCCCAAAGTACCTTGTCCCCCATGTTGATGGGGACAAGGGCCTCTTCCCAACAACCCTGGGCTGTGGGAGTCTGCAGGCAGATGGCTTATCAGAATCTGGAAGCCCCCTTTTACCATTCGATTACATCACAAGGGGGCGGTGCCATCAGGTGATGACACCAGATGGCCCCGCCCCTTACCTATATAAGAATTGTCAAATGGCAGAGCCTGCAGTCAGTGGTTAGCCTCCGTCGCAGGCAGAACTTTTTTTTTCCTTCCCATTTCAGGTCCAAGTGTGACGGCAGGTGTCGTAACTGACCATGGACAGGTCTACAATCAGGGGACATTTTTTATTTTTAATAAAGGAATTGTCAAAAAAAAAAAAAAAAAAAAAACACACAACACTATCCGTTTTATTTTACCCTTTTTTTGGTGAATGGGTAGGGGTACAACGTAACCCATACTCATTCACATGGGGGGGGGGGGCCCAGGATAAGCTGCCTGCCCTCAGACCTCCACAACCACAGCCCAGGGTTGTGGGGGAAGAAGCCCTAGTCCCCCATCAACATGGGGACAAGGTGCTTTGGTGGGCCCCCCTGCCCCAAAGCAACTCCCCATGTTAGGGGCATGTGGACTGGTAAGGTTCAGGAGGGGGGGGCATGCTCACTTGTCCCTCCTTTTTGCTGCCAGGCTGCATGCTCGGATAAGGGTCTGGTATAAATTTTGGGAAGCACCCCACTCAGTTTTTTTTGTTGCCGTGGTTCCATAAAAATCCATACCAGACCCACTTAAATCTACAGGTAAGCATAGATTAAGGCTTAACTGTAGGTGCAAGAAATCTCTCCTAAACCTAAAAAGTTTAGGAGATATTTGCAGAAATAGCGGCACCGATGTCTACGGCGCATACGCCGTAGAAAACGATGCGCAGGCGCACTAAGCATGCCATTACTAATGGCGATCATGCCGTTAGTGGCGGCACCCACACGCATGCACGGGAGTGACGTCATCGCGGCTCCGGCCAGTCACAGCGCTGGAGCCGCGATACCCGGAAGTCACTCCGGGATAGATAGCGGCGTCGGAGGAGGCAAACGAGGGTCGCTGCGGGGCTTCAATCTCAGGTAAGTAATTCATAATGCGCTAGTATGCTATGCATATTAGCTCATTATGCCTTTGTCTTGCAGGGTGTATTTTATTTATTTTTTTACCGAGAGGATTTACTTCCTCTTTAAAAGGACGCCACGGCCGGCTTCCCGGCCCGGTCCTTAACCAGCTCTTTAATGTGCACTGTGTAGCCCGCAGTGCATTGTGGGGTGCAAGGCGGGCGAACATCCTGCCAAACGCACTGCAAATTAGAGTGTTTGCCAAACTGGCGATCAGGCGATGTTTGGGCCGAACTTTTGCTCAGCTCGAACGATTTGCCCAACTCTAGTTACTATGGTTCACAAATTACGTTTCTCTTTCTTCTGTCTGAATACAACGTCCCACCCCTGCGATGTAACACAATAGTAAACGTTCATTATTCTAAACAGTTTTTCTGTAGGAAGAGCACATCCTATATTTCTATCTTCCTAAAAAATTGTTATGCCTGTGTATTTTCATGTTTTTGCTGAATTAATTAATTTCTTACTTAAATTTCCAAAAAGCTATTTGAGGATCTCTCAGGGGCTGACACAAATTAATAATAATGAGCCCATTTGCATAGCAATGGCCTCATTATCTTGCTGACTTCTGAGAAATGCTACATTCGGAATCTTAATGTCGTCGCTGCAAATGCCGTATTGCCTCTAGTGGATACAGCGGAGACGCTGGCTAATAAACATTGCCTCCTTCAATTTGAAGCATCTTCAAGCCACAACTGGGAATTTACATTTCATGTTCAAAATTAATATAATATATGCTTATCTCTGCACAAATCTTTCTTTGGCAAGGTACCATCCATATGCAATGAGAACACAAAAGAACAAATAATCAAAGCCTTGTTTTACAAGCCCGTATTTTACACTTTGACAATTTAGGGAAACCATTTAAAAAAAAAAAAAAAAAAAAATCCTGCAAAATCATAGCTCCCAGTTTAACTGCACCACATTTGGAGCAACTTTTCCTCTTCTGGAACAAAAACCTTCTGTTCCTTCTGCCCACCTTTCTTCCAAAGTTGGCCCTCTTTTTAAAGGTCTGCTGTATAGACCTCTATGAAGAAGAAAAAGTATATACTACACTAAACCTTTCATCCAACTCCTGTTATTGCAGGTGGTAAATTTTTAAATCCAGAAGTGAAAAACATAAAAAAAAAAAAAAAAAAAAATATATAAAATAAAAAAGATAAAATAAATAATATTGAAAAAGTGAGGTTGACCAATCATTTGTTTTGCATTACCGTAATTCCTTATTGCCGACACAGTTGGGCATGTGGCAATGGTCTGTCCCTTACCTATATACTTTGTGCTAATCCTCTTATGCATCTCAAAATGTTGCAAGTGTTCATGCGCTGGTCATAGAATAGGTTCACAACTGTTGTTATTTTTGTCAACGTTACTTAGAAGGTTATACCACTAATAGTCAACTATTTATGGGGGCTTAGTTGTGAAACACCAATTGGCATTTATTGGTGCAGGGCACTGCTCTGACATTACACAGCAGCTAGACAGACTTGGAACCAAATGTTACAATCTGCACTCACTTCTCTCGATGAAAGACTACGATTCAGACACAGTGTCAAGGCAGGCATTTCATCCATAAAGGCATGTTCATCCACAGAGATGATTAAATGGAGATTGTCACATCTGCTTCAAAGTTATTTTTTGCTATTGCAAAAGGTCAAAGCAGTGATCACGATCTAGAGCTGTGGTTTGCTACCTCTGAATGGCACTTAATGGCCATATTAATGAAGAACCTGTACCACAACCAATTTGTCCGATTTATATATATAAAAAAAAAAAAAAAAAAAAAAAAAAAAAAAACACACACACACACACACACACACACACACACACACAAACACACACACACACACACACACAAGTTGGGCCAATTATTCACCAATACATATCTTTTTTTACTCTTACTGTAGCATTTGCCTTTTTTTTATAGAAATCTGGCCATTCTGCAATCCATTGTGATGTCACTATTTTCTCACTCTGTTAATAGATGTTGTGAAATTGCAGTTTGTTTATTGTACAGAACCAATTGTTTTTAGTTTAGTCTGCAGGTGAATATGCGAGGAGGCATCGCAAAGCCTTCAACAGGAAGTTACCCTCACCCTGCCATCCAGTAATGATTTGACTTTGTTGAAGAAGAGCTGAAGCAGCTAAGGGATAAGAATCAAAAACTTGACCATTTCAGCTTTTATTGAAAGATGCCAGCTCAACTTTTCTAGGATACCGAGCTAGGTGTTGGAGGGAATTCCCAATCATAATCCTACCTCCATAAACATTTCCACAACTCTGGCAGAGTGGCATAACTTGAAGTGGGACTTATGTGCAGAGGGAATGACAAAATGCTTAGTTGCCATAGATAAATGTATACAAATACCAAACCATCAGCTAAAATTACTGTATTCATTTCAGATTAAACCCCAAAGGGCCGTACTGTACATTTCACATAACGTTTCTCCATAGGGATGGCAGAAAATTTGACACCTGGTAAACATGCAGGTAATCCTTCATAATTGCAGTGATCATTATTCAAGTAATGCAGAGTTATTGGGTCAGGATTCATGACACTTGGCCATGAATGCTGGGCTGATACAGAGTCAGGTTTTAAAGTTTACAACCATATTCATAAATTTATATTTCTCCCCTAAAAAAAGTTTCCTTGTAAAAATGGTACAGTTTTCACATCTTTGTTTTTTTACTTGGGGTTGTCCTTTGTCCTCCATATACTGCAGACATCTGACCACTTGATACACTTTCATCATATTAGTCATTGCACTAAATACCCCCGATGTGAGGTTCTCTCAGATCTGGTCAGTACATAAGATGTATTGGCATGTTCTGCAATGCTTTTGGGCTCATGAAAGTATGCCCCACTTTACTGGCTGGAGGATCATTAGAACTCAACAATGCTCATAAAAGCCTAATATACACACACACACACACACATATATATATATATATATACACACACACACACACACACCTCTCTGTGCAATAATGGCCAGATATCTTTGGGCATTCATAGCTCTTGCTTTACGTTAATAAGTTGAAGTGGATCATCCTTAACATATGCATTGGTATACTGTATACAGAAGGAAGAGAAATGACTGATGTGGATAGTTGTATGGAGAACATGCATGTGTGAGTTGGAGGAGTAGCTGCAGGCTGCTGTTAAAAGGCAAGAAAATAGATTGTAGATTTATATAAAAAACATATTTTATTACATCCATATAAAGTATAAAAATGACAATACAAATGCAAAAGCAATGTGCATTTCCGGCCCCTCCTCCTCGCTGCCTTCTGACACACACACACACACACACAAACACGTCCCAGAAGATGGTGGGACCATTCAGAAAGCGCAACGCGACTCACGCATGTGCAGTAGGAAACCACTTTCCCTTACATACAGTGCCCAACATAATGGGTGTCCTTATATTAAAAAAGTCAGCAGCTACATTATTTGTAGCTGATCACGTTTAATGTTCTTTTTCCAGACAAGAGCTCCTCTTTAAACATGGAAGTAATGGAGTATTTTTTCTTTGGGCAGTTGGAACAATGCAGTTGGGAAGTTAAAGTGGAGAGAATCCCTCCTATCCTTTGCAGTTGAAGATAGTGCCAATTTATCCTCTTTTCTGCAGTTGCCTTGGTTTTGCATGTGACCAGCTATGGCAGAAGCCATTTGAGAGCTTGAAAGTTTGGTTGAGAACCAACATAAGTACACTGGCATTTGTGACAATCAAGAGAAGCATACCATAACAGTTTTGGGAAATTGTTAAAAAATCAGTGGGTTTAGTTTTACGTGAAGTACATTAAAGGCTAGGTTCACCTTTTACATAAACTGGTCCTTGGTAACTAGGGATCCCAGTACTTAAAAATGCACTGTGCCATTTGTAAAAATATTTAATGCAAATGCCAAAAGGCCTTTGCCGTCACCCATCAACCTGGCTTTTTTCCAGGACATGGGTTACAACAAACTGGCAGTTAAGCCTCCTCCTTTGAGGAGTGATCAAGTCGCTCATCAAAAGGAATCTCGATAGCAATTTTGTTGTACGCCATGTCCTGAAAATTAACTGGGGCATAGGAATGTAAACATTGAGTTTTTCAGCCATTTTTACTAACACCACAGTGTGTGTTTTCAGTGTACTTTTTACCGGGGCCCCTAGTCTACATGGGCCAATTTCTAAGGTGCACCAAGCCTTTAAAATAATGGACAAAACACAGGTTTGCTTTAAGACATAACTATCCTTTAAATAAAGATTCTTTAGCCGTTACCTCATCCACCATTAAAACAATCCTTTTAAATCCAATTCAGAGCCCTTCTCCTTGAGGCAGACTGGTTGAGAGGCCCAGAGATGCTCTCACACATACAAGTCCCTCTGACATTTGCCAGGATTACCCAATGGCCAGTCTCGAGGCCTGGTTCATACCCCAAATATAAACATTACCTTCTGTTTTAGAGAGTTGAGTTTTTCTTCTCGCAGATGATCTCTCAACATTTCCTTATGCAGCCGGTCTTGCTCTACAGCAAACTCTCCAAGAGTGTACTGACGTATACTGTTGTGACGGCTGGACATCCCCAAGGTACTTCCGCCTTGACTGGGTACACTGGTGAAGCCTTGTCGCCTGGTGAAATAATACACTGTGACACAGTTGAAGCGCACATTCTTGGCTCTCAGCCTCTTCTCTCGCTTTAGAATGGATGATGCTGGTAAACAAAAAGAGAAATAATTTCAGAGATTACCTCCTATGATGTAAAACTTGCTCCGTTTCAGAGTGAAGTATATTGTAAAAACAAAGAACTGAAGAATTCCTTCACATTTCATGCATAAATTAAGACCTACAAGTCTTAATAAATACTAGTTCTTAGACCTAAAGTATATCTAAACCCAAAAAGGTTACATATTGCAGCTTACCAGTCCTTATATGCGGTGGGTGCATTTTATTTTTTTATTTTATTTTTTATAGGCTTTTTTCCCCCACCCATAGTTTGACCTTAGCCAGGCAGTAACTTCCTGTCCTAAGGTGGCAACATTCGCTTCTGTACTGTATCTATGCAGGAACACAGTAGCTACCCTTGGACAGCAGCATTGTAAACCTGTGGAGAGGGTAGGGTTAGATGGACTAGTAGATTTAGTCGGACTTAAGCCTTAAGCCTCGTACACACGGCCGAGAATCTCGTCAGGAAAAAAAACACGTTGTTTTTCCTGACGAGATTCTTGACAAGAATCTTGTCCCGGCTGAGTGTACACACGCTCGATTCAAAAGAAACGAACGCGGTGACGTCATCGACTACGACGAGCGTGGGCTCGTCACATTCGATGCTCCCGCCATCTTGCTACACCCTACCTATGCCTAGGAAGCTACCGCGCATACGTCAAAGTAATTTCAAGCATACACGGGTTTCCACGGCGACAGGTAAGCGTACACACTCTCGGGTTTCTCGTCGGGAAAACAGGCCGACGAGAATCTCTACGAGAAAATAGAGAGCAGGTTCTCTATTTTTCTCGTTGAGATTCTGGCCAGTTTTCTTGACGAGAAACCTGAAAGCCTCGTACACACGACCGGTTTTCTCGGCAAGAAAGCTCTCCCGGCAGTTTTGACGTTTGACGAGAAAACCGGCCGTGTGTACGAGGCTTCAGGCCCCTTTCACACACGCGGACCGGACATCAATGCATCTCAATAGAAAAACAGATGTAAATGGATGATCATCCATTTACATTCGCTTTGCGCAACATACTTTTTTTTGGAACAGATCAAAGCCCTATTTTTGTTACATGAAAAAAATTGATCGGATGTAAAAAACAGACAAACTGTCCATTTTTTTTGCATGAAAGAATGGCTCCATGACTCGAGTGGGTAAGGACTCTAGTAAACGAATGAAAAAAAAAAAATAGCAAAAAAAAAAAAAAAAACCCCACACCATGGATGACAAAAATTGACTAAACTGACAGTCTGCATGTGTGAAAGGAGCATAACTCTAGGCAACACGTTTCAAACAAATAAAACCTTTTTTTCCAAGGAGGGAGGAAAAAATTAAAACTATACAAATAAAATCTGTCATTGTACACATTGTAAATGGTTGGTCTTTACCCTTTAACTGTCATCTTTTGCTGGATAACTGGGTCTGACTTAAAAAAATAGAAAAAAAAAAAAAAAAAGGAAGAAGGTTGAAAGGCTGACATACTGGTAGGATCAACATAAAAAACAACTTATGGGAGGGACTCAGAAAAACAAACTTCTGTGTTGTTGCGATTAACAAACTGGATCATGTGTGTAATTTTGATTTTGCCATAGGGTACTAGTTTTTTTGTTTACCACCTTAGGCTGTAGTAAACAAAAAAAAAAAAAAAAAAAAGTGGTTAAAGTGGACAGACCTACAATCAAATGTTAACAAATAGATGTTAATGTGTATTTAATCATCTCAGTACTGGCATGTTCCACCCCCTACCATTACCATGCTGGGGTTTTTTTTTCATTTTGAGTTCTGTGACAGTTTGTACTCAAATAATTTTAGACAGAACTTTTTTTTTTTTCAGAATAAAGCAAATATAAAATTCCATGACAGTACAAAAAACAAAAACAAAAAAAAAACAGAGATGACTTTAAACATGCCAGAGTTGAGGGATTTAAAACATGGAGCTTGACATGGCAACGATACATTAAATCTACAATTCATACAGAGGGATCAGGCGGTTAAAGCGTTTAATGTACAAGTCACATAAAATAGGAGGATGGAGATGAGGGGTAATGTACAGATGTGCAGGGTAAGGGAGGTGAGGGGTTAACATACAGCGCAGAAACCGGGTAGGACTGACAAATACAGTAGAGGGGTGAATGACAGTAGAGGCGGTGGATTTTTATTAGTGTTGGCACTGTACTGGATAGCATTGGTGCTAGCTGGTGGTCAGCAGGCACTTTCTTCTCTCACTTCGATCAGTGTGTGAGAGCAAACTATGCTTCCTGATCATTGGCGGCTAGCTACAGCTGGTGTCAATATTCTGTGATTGGTCACAGGCTCACAGTAATTACATGCCACAGAGCAACTCCCATTGGATTTTGCCTGCGATTCACTGTATTTAATCATAGGCGCTTACTATCCAGATAAAGTACCAGTACATCCTCCCTAAATAGGAGCAAACTGGCCGTATGTGTGTAGTGGCCAATCTGTAAACAGTTAAGGCCAATTTTTTTTGTAGTTTTGGAAAAGAGAAAGAAAGGGCAAGAACCTCTGTCAGGCTCCTCTCTGCCTGTTACCCTCTCTATTTGTCCTGGTGAGTTGTTGGGGAGATCTTCCAGTGGGGACAATTTCTGGTAACTACTGTTTATTGGGGAGGGGGTGAGGGGGTGAAGAGGCCAATTTGATAACTAGAAGCCCTAGAGGTCTTCAATGGGTTGGATTTTCTAATAGTACACATATTATACCAGTGTCATCCACACGAGTCAAAATACACCTTCTGGCCTTAGTGGCAGAGTTTTAGAGAATAAGTTACACGAGAAGCGTTTTGGTCTCTTGGGGAAGGTTTAAAGGAAATAATGCGTTTAAAATGCCTTCCAGACCTTCTGCTAATTAACTAGTATAGGAAGCACTAAAGCTCTCTGTACACATTACAATCACACTGTACAATTGAGTACATCGTCATGCCTATTTGGATACAAATATAATTAATTTTCTAGGTAGGTCCTTTTTGAGTAAAGCTTGAAAAAGGAAATTGTACTAACTGCTGGAGACAGTGTGGACTGGGGGGGGGGGGACCCTTCTACACATCTGGTGGAAATGTCCGAAATTAAAGTCCTTCTGGTCAGGTGTAAACTCACTTCTTGTATCTGTAACCGAATTACAAGCTACTATTTCACCACCATTGGCCCTTCTGGGACTAGATCTTGACGCATGGCCCAGGTGGACACAAAACATCCTGACCCACATACTCATCACGGCCCGCCTAGCATTGGCACACAACTGGAAATCTGACTCTCCCTCCACCATACCGCAGCTGGTCACTATTCTCAATGAGCATTTGATGATGGAACACATGTTCGCTAAGGCTCAACTCACAACAGCTAGATTCTACTCCCCGTGGATTAGAGATTCAAAAAGTACAGCTCTAGGGTAGATGAATGGCACCCGTTTTAGTTCTCGCTCATGAGCTTTTGCTCTCCGACAGTAGGCCTAAGAAACTAATCTTATTATCTTCACACTCTTTAACTTTGGATAAAGACGCAACATAACATTTCGTTATGGTAGTATTCGATGGACACCCACTCTGAGTATTTGCTAACCGTTTACTTTTGCATGTCACAACGATTTAGTATTAGACATTATTTACTTAATCTCTCTCTTCTTCTCAAGTATGCATGCATATGCACCATTGTTTACCGCATTGTACCTTTTGATTGAATGCAACTCAAAATTTTTCTGAATAAAATCTAAGTGAAGAAAAAAGAAAAGGAAATAGTATGTTTGGCCTGCTTTGGAGGCTGTGTTTAAGCTTTGTGCAACTTGAATTAAATTTTCCATGCAGTTTTTGTCCTTAAGCACGTAAAAGATGTTAAGTTTGCCTGGGTGTGACCAGGGTCTAAGCTCGTGTCATCCATAAAAGCCAACAGTTTTTGGTAGGACATGAAAAAAAGGTTGAAAACAGAAAAAAGCCTTAAAGTAACCAAATGCAGCCATCGCATCTAAAGATTGGCAAGCTGCAATATATTAGTTTGGTTTTGGGTTTAATATTGCTTTAAAGAAAATCTTCACCCTTGGGTCATAGTTACACACTGGCAAAGAGCTACAGAATGTGAGAGTAAACATTTCCCCCCCCCTTGTATCTTGGAAACTGACAAGCTACAATGCCAAAAGAGCGGAAAATAGAGCATACTGAGTATGAAGAATAACAGTTACACAACATAAAAAAGAACGTTTGGCAATACATTGAGGAGAATCGAATTGCTACCTAATGAAATAATAAATACACCGGTTGCAGCAAAAAAAAAAAAAAAAAAGCCACACACACACACACACACACACACACACACACACACACACACACACACACACACACACACACACACACACACACACACACACACACACACACACACACACGTAAAAATTTGCCTTATTCCAACCAGGCACCAATCAGTTCCTGACATCAATCATATACATTTTCTTCTTACTGGAAGGAGAATGCGTCATGGTCACTAAACACAATCTGTGTTCTGGCAGGACTCCAACCTGGAAGCACTCTCCTCTGCTAGTCTCATGATGTCAAACCAGCATTAATGAAACCATATTGCACCTCAGCAGAAAATCAGCTGTCTCCTATTCAGTTGGTATTCATACTTATTACCTTCATGGTACACTTTGTCCTTGTATAAAAGTATGATACAAAAATCATAAAATTTATTGATGTGCTATGCATGTGGCAGAAATAAAAAATAAAATAAAAAAATTCTGTCCACTTTTTAATACAACTGCTTAGCAATCAAAACACATGACAACATTACCATGCACTGTTTGATTAAATTAGACTGGCATTTTAAATTTTCCAGTCCATATTATGCAGAATCTCTCCTTTTATCAGCATATTGTATTTGCACGCAAGCTTTTCTGCCTTCATTCTGTGCTTATTATTATTATACAGGATTTATATAGCACCAACAGTTTGCGTAGCGCTTTACACAAATACTCACTAAAGGTCTATCGACACCAATGGGTTGTGGTACCATGTGTCAATACATGGGAACGGTCCCCGCATATGGGGGTATGCACAGCCTAGCTATCATTCCATCAACACATGGATACCCTGTAAGTACCAGCTATGACCGGGATATCTTGTTCTCAATATGTGAATGTGCAGGTTTAGCCTAAAATGTTTCTATGTAATTACAGAGACAATACACATATGCTCCTGATGAGCGTCAAGAAGCCGTGAAACGCGTAGAGCCAAAAGATACCTTGATTTATTATGTGTCTAACTATATTGCACCTACCCCTTTTGCCATATTTTCGTGGGCTGTATCACGATTAACCAATGTTTGCCTTGTGCATGATCTGTTTTTAATTATGTACCCCTTTTTGTACAATAAAGCGGTTATTTATATTTTGTATACTCTCTCATCTCTCCCATTGTTTGGGGATTAGAGTATTTCTTTATCATGCAGATACCTATCCATATGTATATATATGATTTTTTAGAATAGAGCTACTTATGTGCCAATTACTAAATATTATAATATATATCATACACTAGAGATATGGTAATTACTGCTGTTATTGTCCCTCACATACTTCATATAAAGTCCCGCCCTTTCTGCTCCTTTCTCTATGTGTCAATACATGTATTTCTGCGATGCACAAACCACAGTGGTATCACTCCATTGCACTACTACATTAAGATCCCCTAGTTACAAACTACTCCTACTTACAAATGGAGGGAAGACAGCAGGAAATGAGAGGAAATCTACGCTTAGGAAGGGAAATTCACTTCTGTAATTCCTTGTACACACAACCGGATTTTCCGATGGAAAAAGTCAGACGGGCTCTCTTCAATCGGATATTCCGTCCGCGTGTATGCCCCATCTGACTTTTTTCTTCGGAAATTCTGACGGACTTAGATTTAGAAATTGTTCTCTTTTTTCCGACGGACAAAAATTTCTATCGGAAAGTCCGTTCGTCTGGATGCAATTCCGACGAACTAAAAATTACGCATGCTCAGAATCAAGTCGACGCATGCTCAGAAGCATTGAACTTAAATTTTCTCGGCTCGTCTTAGTGTTGTAAGTCACCGCGTTTTTGACGGTCGGATTTTAGTGTGACCGTCTGTATGCAAGACAGCTTGAGCGGAATTCCATCGGACTTTATTCCGACGGACAGTCCGGTCGTGTGTACAGGGCATCAGAGTTATTATGGGGAAGAAGCTGTCTCCTTTGAAGCGTCATCACCAAGGCTTGTTTCTACAACCCAAAATTTTTTAAATCCATTAGGACAGAAAGTGATGTGAAATCTTCTGAACAGGGACGTAGACAGCAAAACAAACATTACAGGGGTGTTAAAATAAATTAACAGTAGCACACAAAATATTTCATATACTTCATTTTGCCATCTGGTCCATTGACTGCCTAGGACCTTCCCCGCATGACACGTACTGCCACATTTGAGCAGACCCAGCATTGTAGCAAGGTCATCTAAATCCCAAGGTGAACAAGCCAAATTGCACCCTCCCCCCCCCCCCCCCACCCCAACAAGCAGTATGAGCATCATGTATGAGCAAAGATCCCTTCCCCACAAAAAGAAAAACAGCAAGCACATGCATGCTTAGCCCAAAGCATAAATTAGCTCCCCCCCCCCAGTACAAGTTCACCCCCCCAGCTAAAATCCTCCCTACCAGCACAAATTCCCTCCCCTCCCCCCACAGCCAAACCCTCTCATTTATGCTCCCAGCACAATCCCCCCCCAAAAAAAAAAGAAAAAAAAGGGGAGCACTAAGCTGCACAGACCAGGAAATGTCTCAATTAGGGCTATTACTGATTAAAATTTTCGTGTTTGATTAATCGATTTTTTTTTTTTAATCGATTAATCAACTAATTTTGATTATTTATAACGCATATACAGATCCAACTACTTTTAGCTGATCTCCTTGCAGGCAGATTCCCAGTGCAGCTACCAACCACTGGAAAAAAGGATAGCAGGATACAAAAAAAACACACAAAGGCAGCGCTCGATGGGAATAGCATTAAAACTTTTCTAGTCTTCAAGTAGGTAACAAAATAAATATTGCACTGGAGATAAAATCAATGTAGCTACATAAACTGTAAAAATGGTGCGAGTAATACCAAACGGTAGCAAAAGCAGTCATAAAAACATGTAGCCAAGTATGATACTGGTATAAAAATGTGTACAACGATACCACTGCTGAATTCAGATGAGGAGGGGTTAACATCAGTCCGTTGGCATGTAGATGTCCCGTGAAGGGAACTATCACAACTCACAGAGGATGGCAGTAGAATCCCAGGTTGATAGAGGGAAGTGTAACAGCCCTTGCATGTGGCAGATAGTAAGGTCCCGCCAGCATGCAGATATGAAGGCACAGCACAGGAGCCCTTTAGATGGACACGGCAAGCCCTGCTGGTGTCCGTGACGTCACCGGATCTCCGACGGAACTCCCTGTAGACCCGGAAGCCGGCGAAAAGGCGAGTACCGATTAATTTTTTTGATCGATCAAAATTCTTTGGATCTATTAAATCGAGGAATTAATAGTTCGCACACACACACACACACACACACACACACAGCTCAAAACCCTCTCATTTCGCATATGCTCCCAGCAAGAAAAAAAAAATCCCTTTTCCTAGCACAAGTCCTCTACCCCCTCCAAGCACAAATCTCCTACCCCCACTCCCAGAACAAGTTCCACTCCCCCAATCCTCCATCCTACCACAAATCTCCACCCCCCCCACCCAAAAATGTCCCCTCCTAGCACAAATCCCCCCTCACAAAAACTCCCCTCTTAACACAAAGCCCCTGCCCCCCACCATATTACCTTTTATAGCACAACTCCCCCCCTCCCCACAGCTCAAACACTTTTTTTTTTTGCTGGGAGCAGATGCAAAATTAAAGAAATTCCACCTTCCTAGCACAAATCCTCTACCCCTGAAAATTTCCCCTCTAAAAACACAAATCCTCTACCCTCCAATCCAAATACCCCCTCCCAGAACAAAATTCCCCTCCTCCAATACTCCATCCTACCACAAATCCCCCCCCCTTTAAAATTTCCCCTCCTAGCACAAATTCCCCCCCCAACATCCCTACTACCACAAATCCCCCTCACAAATAAATCTTCCCTCCTAGCACAAAGCCCCTGCCCCCAACCATGTTCCCTTTTTTTTAGCACAAACCCCCCCAAATCCCCCCTCCTTGCAACATAACCCCCCCAAATCATCACTCCAAGCACACCTCCCCAAATTTCCCCTCCTAGGACAATTTTTAACCCCTGCCGCCCCCTCAAATTCCCTCTCCCAACACAAAACGCCTCCCCCCAATCTCCTTGTGAAGCCCCCCGCACCTCATGATACCCCAGTGCCCAGGGCAGCTTCCCCTCCTGCCCACCCCTTGTCCCGGCCCCGATTGTAGCATCTGCGGTGGTGGCGGCACGAGTTGCTGCCATGCTACCTAATAAATGTCCTACTTCAAAAGTCCACTGAAGAGATCAAGCAACACTGAGGCCCCTTAATTTTTTTTTGACCCCAGTGCGGTGACGCTCAGACATTCCATTCCACTAGTAAAACTGACAATCATTCTTTGGGGACAAAACTGCTTAAGTATACATTTGTAGTGGTAAAAAAAAAACTGCAAGGGGAGAAGCACATTTTTTACTGCCCCCCCAGATTGCAAGACTAACTTTGCCATAATACAAGAGCTGCAAAGGTAGCCTATTCAGCCACACAAAGATCATCAACTGACCAGTTAAACCAGCCGCAAGGTCTTACAGCAATAAAAAAAAGTCTGACATTCAGAAATCTAAACGGTTTGTCGTCATCATTCTCTATGTAATATTCACAGAACATCTGGAGGCAGTAGAGCATTCATCCATTTTTAAACCTCTTGTTTCACATGAGCGATCGAATGACTGCAGAGAAAGAAAACCAACTGCACAGCATCCATCGGGGTCAAAGCAGGAATCCCTGGACCAGTGCAGCTGACTGGAAATCATTGTTCCTCCATATTTTACATAAAAAGCCGTTTCACTAATAGGCCCAATTAACATTTTTTTTCTTCTGCAGACAACATAAATGCAGCCTTCAAGAGTCGCAGAAGCGGTAAAATGGAGGTAATTAGCAGTCTTGCAGAATAGGGGCTGCTGGGAATGATTGGCTGGGGTTTCTGTAGAGCTATTTTTAAAGTGAAAGTGCAGGCATGTTAAACCCTGCACCAATTTTTGGCACTACTACCGAGAAGCATTAGCCAACAAATGAATAATAAAAAAAAAAGCCTTGGGTGCAAAAGTTGATTGTAATTATTCTGCAAAGTATTAAGCACAGTGTAAATAGCAGAGCAGAATATATTTAAAGCACACATAGATGATATGCATGAAATGTATTCATGCACTAAAACTGTTACTCATCTATAGAGGAGTTTGTTTCGCCAGGACACAGGCATTTGGTATCTAATGTCTATGCCCTCTACTCTCAAGAGTAACAAGACCGTCCCTCTCTTAGGTAGGAGTCAAACTTATTTTTTTCTACTGCAGGAAATATAAAATGTGACAGTTTAATTTATAGGGTTATGTCCGGAGATCACCCAAATTTACTCCCAAACCTCCCTATCTGGAGCTGGTCATTATATTTTGCGCTTTCACCTTGTTTATGTACCGATAAACCACTTTTATTACTCCATGGAACATCACTAGGTTTGTAAAATTCTTGCAGTGTCAGCTGCTGGGGGCTTTGTTCTTAGTGGTGTATTCACGCCACAAGAACTACCACAAAGGGGAAGTGATCGGGATTTTTTTTTTTTTTTATTGCTCACATTAGATGGTTTATACCAGTGAATTTGCACTGGTCTAAGCAACCATTTTTACTGAATGAAATGGATTCAGTTAGTGCGTTTTGTTTAGCCACAGCTAAATCAGATAGTACAGGTGGGCTGTGATTCGCCCTGTCTGTACCATGTGATCACTTTGACCAATCACAGATAGCAAAACAATCACACAATGGATGGCATGAAAGGAAGCCATCCATTGTTTCCAATTGTCACGTGACCTGCTGTGATTGGTGACAGCGATCACATGGTACCAGAAGTGGGCCGGTACACTAATCACTCATTGGTTGGTGGACAGTCGTATGTTTTCACTTGTTCCTAGACTTTTTTTTTTTTTTTAGAAGATTTGCACATCACTAATGTTTCACTTGATGTTTAGGAACTTTTATGTATGTGGATGCGCACTCATTGTATGTGCATATATAGATTCCGACATCCAATATCTGATGTTTAGTGCTTCTCTGTCCACACTTTTTCACACAAAGCGCAAAATAATATAATATTAGTGCAGTAGGAAAGAGGAAAATGCACACCTGAGCAAGTTCCTAGTTCCCAAAACCTGTAGTCAAGTTAGGTTATCTGACCAATACTGACTATGCCAAGTTTGGTCTAGGCATCTCGGCATCAGGGCTGAAAAAGGTTCAGGGACTGTGGGTTGAGCAACTGAGAAAATATCGATTTGGGATTCATGCCATGGGTCCTAGCTTACTACCCCCAACTTTTGTTTTCAGCGTTACCTTCCACTGCGTTGCTCCCTTTTTTCCTAAATACAGTTCTCCTATAAAATAAAATAAAAATCCAACAGGAAAAATGGAATTACATTGACCTGTGGCAGGTGTGCAGACCCAGAAACTCAAGAGCATACATATATCTTAGCACCCTTACAGCGGAACGATAGCACCTCATTAAAAGGGGAGTTCCGGTCCCCCAAAATTTTTTTTTTAACACTGCTCTGTAACTGTCAAAACCTGTAAATGAACATTTCTAACATGTTCAGACTTTTTGCGCTTTTACTTTCTTTAAAAATAGTTATTTACTTACTGATCTCGGAAGCAGGCAGTTTCCATTTTAGTTGTGGGCATCTGAAGCCCTCTCGTGTTAATTTCCTGGATTTCTGTGCAGCTATCTACCCATCATGCACCTCCAAATCTCGCACATGCTCAGTAATGCCGTCCTTCTTCCTGACAGGTTGCTATGGCAATGTCGCGTCTGCGGAAGTTCCCGCCCCCATGCTATAGCAGCCTGTCAATCACAACACAGGCGAATAAAGGAAAAGTCAGATTAGGCAGGGAATGCACCGGCATCACTAGGGGGTGTGGTCCGATACTGGGTGACACCATCCTGATCGAGTTATAAATCATGACTTTATTTCTTTTAATATTACACCTCTGGCACCTCGGACGTTCCTGGCCGTTTTTTTTCTGTTCACTGACGACTCCCTGAGCCTGCCCTGTCACTTTATACAGCAATGTCTAGCCCTTGCTGGCTGAAATAATATAGCATTGAGCAGATATTGGTGCTGGAAGCTCTGTTTTGTGTGACACCGTTTTATAATCTGTGTGCAAGGGGAGAGAGAGAGAGGAGCTTTCAGAATATTCATCGGCGATGTCGGGGCGATCGCCAGCCAATATGATGGGGTCAGGGGGGGCGGCTACGTGTATGTGGCTCCGCCCCCTTTAAGAAGCCAAATAATTGGCTGGTGTTCCAAACCTGCTCTGTGCCGCCCACCTCGACATCGCAGATGAATTCTAAAAGCTCCTCTCTCCCTGCACACAGTTAGATTACAAGACAGTGTCACACACCCCT